>CM072159.1:33993914-34007679 GCA_036850595.1 Rhyacichthys aspro
GTTAGCCTCAGTGTTAGCCCGTTACCTGGTTGTGAGCTCTGGTTGTTTTAGCCTCAGTGTTAGCCCGTTACCTGGTTGTGAGCACTGGTTGTTTTAGCCTCAGTGTTAGCCCGTTACCTGGTTGAACAGCGTACTGGTCAAAGTCTTTGACACCCTCTCGCTGCAGCAGGTCCTCGTCGATCAGGAACTGTCCGGTGAAGTCGGTGGATTTGGAGAGAATGGCGTATGCGGCGTCGGCCATGATGTCTGCCGTACGGCACTGTTTACCCACGCCCTCCCCGCCGAGCATGTCCATCGCCGCCGTCTGGATCGCTGTAGATCAGAAACAGGGTTTAGAGGGATCTGAACAGGTTTTAGTCAGGTTGTATATGAGTATGACTGACCTGTGCGTGGCCACAGAGCATTGACGGCGATCTGACCTCTGAACTCCTCGGCCATCCCCAGGACACACATGGACATGCCGTACTTGGCCATCGTGTAGGCTTCAGACAAACAGAGACAGAAACTGTAAAAACAGACCTGACATCGACAGAGACCGAACCCGAACAGGTTCAGACCAAGACTCTGCTTTAATCTAGAGCCAGTGTTTTACTTTCATCTCAACAACTGTCAGCTCATTTTCATAAATCAATATTTAATGAACACAAACAGGACACACATCCTCTGGGAGGTCAGCACTAGACACAAGAGTTTAGGCTAAAAGCAAACCATTTCTGTATCCAACACCCCGCCGTAGACCTGCAGCAGGTCTGAGGCAAACTGTACACAAGAACAAGGTTCAGGTGGGTTCAGTGTTTATTACAAAAGTCCATTATCAGCAGAGTTCAGCTGACTTTTTTTACTTGTACGCCAGAGTCACGTGACTATCGGTGACAGAAAACAGGTGTCTAGTGTCTGAAACCGTTCACTGAGTGCACTATATAGTCCTCTACATAGTGCAGTACTATGTAGTGATTGAGGGGTTAGGAACTAGGGAGTGGATTCGTACACAGCCATTTACCTATTTTGTCCTGCATCTTTCTTCCGCGTGCAGTAGAGGTCGTAATATGCAGCTGCAAATGCTGCGAATGTTCACGTCAGAACGCAAATCCAGAAAGATTTCAGGTGGTTTTAAGCAGGTCATGTTTAAGAGGCAGTGGTCAAAATGGATTTGGATAAATGACTCTGTGTAAAGTGTTCTCTTTACTAAAGCTTTAGTTCCAGGTCAGATAAAAGTGCGACAGGTAAGAGTCACCTGTGTGGTTCTTGAACCAGACGGGGTTCAGGTTCAGAGGAGGAGACAGGTTCAGGATGTGAGGACTACGGCTCTTCAGCAGGTGAGGGATCACCAGCTTCGACCTGGAAACACAGAAAAGGGAATTAATACAAGAAAAACTGGGGCCGAAGACCAGCTTTTGGATGGAAAAAAGTTTTGGTAAATGTTTTTTTAAGGTTTGTTATAAATTTTGCAAATTTTTTACATTTCTTAAATTTTTCCCTGACATTTTCTGACCTTGAAATTACAGTTGTATAACTTTTCCAGGGTTTCCATGTGAAGCTTGAATATTATGGAGAATAGCTCAACATACAAATCTAAAGTTAAACTAACCTAAAAGAGGACAGAAAGTCATTTGTACTTTTGTTAATTTCTAATTCTGTTTTTGTCTTTTTTATCTGGTTTAGAGGAAGGGTCAAAACTATGGCCTGGTGATGAAACGATAACAAAGTTTATCGTGGTTCTAGGTGGATTTGAACAGGTTTTAGCAGGTGGTTCTAGGTGGATTTGAACAGGTTTTAGTGGGTTTACGCGAGGTAGGTGCCACGGAGGTTGATGCCCAGCATCAGGTCGACCTTCTTGGTTGGCGTGTCCAAAGTCCCGGTTAAACTGATGGCACTGGCATTGTTCACCAGGATGTCGATCCCTGCCAATCAGAGACAAGCAGTCTTTCACATCACTCTTTTTTAAGAGAAATAATGTTGGATTTTTAACAGAAGTCTGCAGCAACATCACAGAAGAACTGGAGAAACTATTTCTAGATTAAAAAGAGTAACTGTTCTAGCATGACTGACACAATTTGGGGAGTGAAAACAACAATGAATGACCTGAACCAAGAGCAAAACAATGGATGTATTATAAGATCTGGATAAGCCCCACCCCCTCTCTACTGCCACCATTTTGATTAGTGGCCACTTGAGGTATTGTAACAAAAAAAATCCTATACGGCCCGAAAGGATTTTCAGAGACTGCAATAAAAACAAACCCCTCATATTCACTACAGACACATATAACTGACAAAAAGGTTGGATTTTGTAGTGTTTGTCTACTTTCAAATCCTGGACTGTAAAAATAAAAAAAGGAAGCCTGACTGTTAGCACTTGTTGGCCTTAATATGTTGTTATTGTCATATTTTACCAAAATTCATCTGGCACCTGAAAACTCCTAACTACTTTAAAAATCTTACGTTTACTAACCTTTTCTAACCTACGGAAGTCGCCATTATTTTACCAGTGCAGTGCATTCTGGGACGATGTGGTTGCACCCAAGAGGAAAAGTTATTGTGTTTCAAGCTACATTTTCTCTTAAAAAGTGGAAACGATATGACACTGCTTTTGGAGCAATTTCCAGTCAAAAAGTAAGTCTTGTAAGTGAGTAAGTCTTCAGTGCTTTCAGAAAAAAGAGGAGAGTTGAACAGGAGAAAGCCTCTGGACGAACACAACTTCATAAAGACCAGTGTTTGTTCTAGACACTTCTCTCCTGATGCTTTTGAGTCATCAGCTGCTAAAGGGACTAACGTGTGCTGGCGGTAATAAACATGGGCTGAAAGCTAATGCTTCGACAACTATTTTCTCGCATAAGGCTCGCCTCAGACTGACGAACGTAAACCACACTCTCTGCTCTTCATCTTATCGTTTTCAGGTGTATTTTGAGTGACTTCTTTATTATTGGTCTCTCTGTCAATGCACTCGGGTTCAAACTGAAAAAGCTGAACAGAGGATATTGTTTATTTGTAGCCTACTGCTAGCAGAGACATGTGGTCAGGGGAGGCAGGTGAGACCTCACGTCTGTCATCATGAAAAGCAAAAAACCAATAATGACACAATAATAAAGTAAATGTTGTACTACATAATTTATTTCCTCATTATTTCGATATTTTTAATTAAAAAATCACTTTACGATCAATTTACGTACCTCCTATTCAAATGTAGGTGACTCGCAGTGCGGCAGCCGCGAGCTTTGCCTCACCTCATCACATAAACTATGCAGCGCAGTCTCTCTGTAAGTCACCACTATAATGTTTGCAAACATTTTTATTTCACACCTTAACATTCCATATCCTGGCTTATGTACGTTGATTGATCTTACTTATGGAACATAAAACCGCATTGAAATAGCACACTGGTGAGGAACAGTAACTGTGCCTCACAGAACGGGGCGAACATGAGCGGGTTCTACCCCCCTGCTGCCGCGCAGAAAAGAAGTGTAAATAAACTACTAACTAGTACAATTAGCAAATCAAGTTCACTGTGGGAATTTTTCTTTCCATCAACATGGAAGATTACATATCGAATCTGAGAAATTTATCAAAATTAACGTCATAAACAATAAAAGTTACTTTTTAACAAATTTAAGAATTTTTAGTCCAGGAAATGAAAATAAACACTACAAAATCTGACTTGATTTTGGCGATTGTAGGCATCCTGTACCCGAATACCAGATGTTTGTTGTTACTGTGGTCAATCGGGAAAATGGGCCGTAGAGGATTTATTCATTGCAATACCTCGAGTGGTCACTAATCAAATTGTTCATATTATACATTCATGGCAACGACCAGACAAAATAATGGCGGCCATGTTTGTTTTTTCTCATTCAGCTCCTGTTCTAATAATATGTCGTGAACAAACCCTCGGTGAAAAGGACAGAGTAAATATAAAAATATAAACCTCCGAAGGTGTCAACAGCCTTCTTCACGGCTTCAACGATCTGCAGCTCGTCTCTGATGTCCACCACACACGGCAGCGCTCTCCCTCCAGCCGCTTCCACTGCAAGGATTCAACAGGAAAACTCTGTTTAGCCAGACACTACCCTCCTCAGGATGTCTCCTACCTCCTCAGGATGTCTCCTACCTCCTCAGGATGTCTCCTACCTCCTCAGGATTACTTCTACCTCCTCAGGATGTCTCCTACCTCCTCAGGATGTCTCCTACCTCCTCAGAATGTCTCCTACCTCCTCAGGATGTCTCCTACCTCCTCAGGATTACTTCTACCTCCTCAGGATGTCTCCTACCTCCTCAGAATTACTCCTACCTCCTCAGGATGTCTCCTACCTCCTCAGGATGTCTCCTACCTCCTCAGGATTACTTCTACCTCCTCAGGATGTCTCCTACCTCCTCAGGATGTCTCCTACCTCCTCAGAATTACTTCTGCCTCCTCAGAATGTCTCCTACCTCCTCAGAATTACTTCTACCTCCTCAGGATGTCTCCTACATCCTCAGGATGTCTCCTACCTCCTCAGAATTACTTCTACCTCCTCAGGATATCTCCTGCCTCCTCAGGATGTCTCCTACCTCCTCAGGATGTCTCCTACCTCCTCAAAATTACTTCTACATCCTCAGGATGTCTCCTACCTCCTCAGAATTACTCCTACCTCCTCAGGATGTCTCCTACCTCCTCAGGATGTCTCCTACCTCCTCAGAATTACTTCTGCCTCCTCAGAATGTCTCCTACCTCCTCAGAATTACTTCTACCTCCTCAGGATGTCTCCTACATCCTCAGGATGTCTCCTACCTCCTCAGAATTACTTCTACCTCCTCAGAATTACTTTTACCTCCTCAGGATATCTCCTGCCTCCTCAGGATATCTCCTGCCTCCTCAGGATGTCTCCTGCCTCCTCAGGATGTCTCCTACCTCCTCAGTATTACTTCTACCTCCTCAGGATGTCTCCTACCTTCTCAGAATGTCTCCTACCTTCCTCAACAGCAGTATAAATGTCTCCTACCTTCCTCGGCAGCAGTATAAATGTCTCCTACCCTCCTCGGCAGCAGTATAAATGTCTCCTACCTTCCTCGGCAGCAGTATAAATGTCTCCTACCTTCCTCGGCAGCAGTATAAATGTCTCCTACCTTCCTCGGCAGCAGTATAAATGTGTCCTACCTTCCTCGGCAGCAGTATAAATGTCTCCTACCTTCCTCGGCAGCAGTATAAATGTCTCCTACCCTCCTCGGCAGCAGTATAAATGTCTCCTACCTTCCTCGGCAGCAGTATAAATGTCTCCTACCTTCCTCGGCAGCAGTATAAATGTCTCCTACCTTCCTCGGCAGCAGTATAAATGGTCCCAGGGAGTTTGGGGTGGGGGTCTGCTGTCTTTGCTGCGATGACGACGTTAGCTCCGTCTCGAGCTGCTTTCAGAGCAATGGCTTTTCCGATTCCTCGACTCGCTCCGGTAATGAACAGGGTGCATCCTGCCAGTTTACTGAGGACCACAACAAAACCAGATCAAAACCAGAGCAAAACCAGACCAAAGACAACGAACCAGAAAAAGAATAAAAACACAGCCCTATAGATAATTGTTTGCAGATTAAAAAATACAGACCAGATTAAAATAGGTAATAGTCATGAGAACACATAATTACATGTATATATAAGTAATGTTTGTGAGTTTGTGACACTGATCGGACCGGGACTCGAACCTGTGTACCTCTACTGCAGGCGCTTCACAGACAAACCTCTAATGAACAGAATTTCATTAGAATCATTACTTTACATCGATCATTAATCTGGGTTTATTTGTATTAATGTCACAAAAGTCCAGTCCGTGAAGAGTCGGTGAACTTTGTCCCACTTTAAACGCGACACTGAACTCGTAATAAAAAAACAGTCACTTTCAAATAACCTCTGTCATTTCTCCTGGTTTTAAACAGAACCAGAACCGAGCCTGTACTGAATATTAACCACACGAACCTGTCTTTAATTCGGCTGAGTGTTTGTCTCCATTTCGTGCCGTTTTTGTCGGTTTTATTGCTTTTCTTCACTTTGACCGAACGCTTTTAGTCGTTTATTTTGTGGTTACTGTTTTTGATTAAAGCCATATTTCTCCAGATTCCGCTTATTAAACCCTGTATTTTATTAATTAGCTCTTGTAAAGCGATAAACTAGGTGTTAATCAGGTGTTTTAATTAAAGAAAAATCTGGAGTTGAGCTGTTATCAGTTAAAGCACATTTTTTGTTGTAAATTCCGTGGGTTTTGTGTAAAATAGCGGAAGCTGAGACAGAGTTTGATGTAGAATAAATAAAAGTAGAGTTTTAATTTAAACTTACCCTGTGTTCTGCAGCATGGTGTTATTTCTGAGGAAAAAGAACAGTCTGTAAGAAACAGGTCTGACTCCGTTCACCTTTCACCCAGAAACCTCAGAGAGGCAGAGACAGTGAGAGCGCCCCCTGCTGCAGCGGAGTGTGCGCGACCATCAGGGAAATACAAATAAAAGAACAAATCCCGAAGAAAGGACTGTAACCTCAATATTTTATAACGTTAATAAACAACTGATCAATATATTAACTGTAGAATGCTTTTAATTTGAAAAGACAGCAGACTCATTCAGCAGACTAAAGTTTTAAAGTGTTCTTTAAAACCTGATTCTCTGTGTCTGCATCTGATGAAACTTTAAATGAACTCAAATAAACCAGTAACGTTTTAATGGGCCTTTTCTGTTCATGTAGTCTGTGTCACCTTGTTTGAACAGGTTTTAGTGGATTTGAACAGGTTTTAGTGAACTTGAACAGGTTTAAGGTGGACTTGAACAGGTTTTACTTGGACTTGAAAAGGTTTTAGTTGGGCTTCTACAGGTTTTAGATGGACCTGAACAGGTTTTACTTGGACTTGAACAGGTTTTAGTTGGGCTTCAACAGGTTTTAGATAGACTTGAACAGGTTTTAGTTGGACTTGAACAGGTTTTAGTGGGACTTGAACAGGTTTTAGTTGTATGTGAACAGGTTTTAGTTGGACATGAACAGGTTTTAGTTGGGCTTCAACAGGTTTTAGATGGACTTGAACAGGTTTTAGTTGGATGTGAACAGGTTTTAGTTGGACATGAACAGGTTTTAGTTGGACATGAACAGGTTTTAGTTGGGCTTCAACAGGTTTTAGATGGACTTGAACAGGTTTTAGTTGGAGTTGAACAGGTTTTACTTGGTCTTGAACAGGTTTTAGTTGGATGTGAACAGGTTTTAGTTGGATGTGAACAGGTTTTAGTTGGATGTGAACAGGTTTTAGTTGGATGTGAACAGGTTTTAGTTGGACATGAACAGGTTTTAGTTGGAGTTGAACAGGTTTTAGTTGTATGTGAACAGGTTTTAGTTGGACATGAACAGGTTTTAGTTGGGCTTCAACAGGTTTTAGATGGACTTGAACAGGTTTTAGTTGGATGTGAACAGGTTTTAGTTGGACATGAACAGGTTTTAGTTGGACATGAACAGGTTTTAGTTGGGCTTCAACAGGTTTTAGATGGACTTGAACAGGTTTTAGTTGGAGTTGAACAGGTTTTACTTGGTCTTGAACAGGTTTTAGTTGGATGTGAACAGGTTTTAGTTGGATGTGAACAGGTTTTAGTTGGATGTGAACAGGTTTTAGTTGGATGTGAACAGGTTTTAGTTGGACATGAACAGGTTTTAGTTGGAGTTGAACAGGTTTTACTTGGACTTGAACCGGTTTTAGTTGGACGTGAACAGGTTTTAGTTGGACATGAACAGGTTTTAGTTGGACATGAACAGGTTTTAGTTGGGCTTCAACAGGTTTTAGATGGACTTGAACAGGTTTTAGTTGGAGTTGAACAGGTTTTACTTGGTCTTGAACAGGTTTTAGTTGGATGTGAACAGGTTTTAGTTGGATGTGAACAGGTTTTAGTTGGACATGAACAGGTTTTAGTTGGATGTGAACAGGTTTTAGTTGGATGTGAACAGGTTTTAGTTGGATGTGAACAGGTTTTAGTTGGATGTGAACAGGTTTTAGTTGGGCTTCAACAGGTTTTAGTTGGACATGAACAGGTTTTAGTTGGGCTTCAACAGGTTTTAGATGGACTTGAACAGGTTTTAGTTGGACATGAACAGGTTTTAGTTGGACATGAACAGGTTTTAGATGGACTTGAACAGGTTTTAGTTGGACGTGAACAGGTTTTAGTTGGAGTTTTGTATAAAAACCTGTGTTAATGTCTGTATCTGATTAAACTTTAAATTAAAGGTTTTAATTGGCCTTTTCTGTACGTGTCTGCGTCACCCCGTGTCCTGACGTCACCAAACAGGAAGTGTGAGCTGCTGCGGATCAAAAACAAAACAACAAACCTCCGTCCGTCTCTATTCTCTGCGAAATATGACCCGGTAAGACCCGAAAAAAACGGACCAAAACCAGACTGGACGCAGACCGGACCCCAGATTCGCTTCAGACCTGGTGTAGTCCTGGTTTAGTCCGTTTTTAGTGCTGTTTTCAGACCGTACCCCGCCCCTCTGTCGCCGCTGCTGCTCTTTTTACGCCCCTCTCGTTATTTCTCAATCTTCGCCGTCGGTTCTCACGTTTTTCATGTGAACAGTTAACTTTCAGGCTTTAGTTCGACTTTAAACGCGTTTGTTTTGGTTTTGGGTGGAAAGAAGCCAAAGGGGCGGTGTAGTGTTGAGAAAATCCCGCGAGAATTCACGAGACTGCGTTAAAGCACATACAAACACCTGCCTCTGTTAAAACTGATTAGTCGAAATCCATGAGTCCTTCTGAAGTATCTCGGTTTGTCCTGGGATTAGATTAACACTGTTCTCGTTCATCCAGGTCACAGTCAGACACATGCCACTAATACATAATAAATAATAATAATAATGGATTAGATTTTATACAGCACTTTTCAAGGCACTCATAGCGCTTCACAATTGAGTCCACTATTCGTTCACTCCACAGTCACACACTGGAGGTAAACTACCTCTGCACCACAGCTGCCCAGGGGCAGGTTGACAGAGACGTGGCAGCCATTCTGCCCCTATGGGCTCTGACCTCTGACCACCACCAAACATACTCACACATTCATCACCAGTGTCACAGACACTGGAGGCAAGGCCCAAGGACACAACGACAGTATTAACCGGAGGTAGCAGGAATCAAACCGCCAACCTTCCGGTTATTGGGGGTGTAGTGTTTGAACAGGGGTTAGTGCATGTTTTTTAGCTGATTTACAGAGGTTTAGGTTTAAATTGTCTATTTTTTCCTTCTTCCATCTACACATTTGTGTAATATGTTAGTTATTTTCTTTTATTCTTGTGTCAATAAGATAAGTTCTGTAGTGAGCATAATAGTTCATAAAATGAAAAGAAAAAGGTGTACAATTAGATATAAAATATAGTGTGGTAAGTAAGAGACACATGAAACAGAGGGATAATTACACACATGAATAGTAATATTAAAAGTCATGTGACCTTTAACCCGGCTTCTGTCTGAAACCAAAGGGACCAAAAGATTTTGAACAAACAGAAATAAAGGTGTAATAAAGGTGGCTGCTGGCCTTTTATTGTTTATTGATGAATATTGTGTGGTTTTGTCCAGGCTCAGAGTGATTTCAGTGACGCTCAGAGAAAATGCTGTTCTCAACAGGTTTGTGTCTTTCTCTCAAACTCATCTTTCAAGCTACATTTTTCCATCTTTACCACAGTTTTCTCCTGTTTTTGTTCCAGTTAATGGCTGTGTTCATCGCCGAGTTTCTGAGCGCGCTCAGAGCGTCTCAGATTCCTGCTGATGTCACCAAACAGGAAGTGCTCACAGGATAATCAGGCTAACGGCTAATGCAGGTCAGAGCTAAAGCAGAAAGTCTTCTGAGGTTTTGAGAATTAAACAGTGACATTTAATATCCTGGTCTTCACTCTGTCCTTTTCTAAAAGACACATCGGCCAAAGTTCCAATCTCCTGCTCGTTTCTGCTGGAACTGACTGGGAGGAAAACCCATCAGACCCAGGCTTTTACTTATTCAGACTGGAACAGGACTCAGTCAAAAAGCTCAGCTGCAAACCCTCTATTACACAATATTGTAGTGATATTAAAACATGTAATTTATTTGCCCATAAATGTTCCTCCGCACAATGCACCTGCTGCTAATTCTGACCCTGAGGTAACATGAACTAACACAAAGATGGAGATGAATGGAGGACATTTATCTACTAACTTCCAATTAGTGGCGCCTGACAGTAATCTATTTGAACTCCCAGATCAACGGCACCATCAACCATTATATCTGTGGAAACCTACTAATAATGGTTTGGCCCAGTTTTAATTCATCACATTAGAGCTTCTAAGCCTAACTGAGCTCGGTCAGCAGCAGGTTCAGTGTCTTTGGCTGTGTCCTAATCATCTTCCTAGTTCCTAACCCCTAGTCCCTAACCCCTCAGTGCTCTGAAGAGGACTCTACAGTGACTCAGTGACAGTTCCAGACTCTACACGTATTTTCTGTCGATGACGGTCACATGACTCTGGTTCATGTAAAAAATTCACTGAACTCTGATAATGGACTTTTGTAATAAACTCTGTGAGACTTAGTGAAATATATAAATTAATAATAATGTGTTTTATTGTGGATTATTGCAGGTGTTTCCGTCTCAGAGGAAGCATCTGGATGAGGCTCAGGTTCAGATAACGTCACTGATTTTACTCAGAAACACTTTATTAACAATTTACACTAAATACGTTTCACAGAGGCTCAGACTGTCTCTGTCTTGTTTTATTCAAACCTGTTGTGTTCAGTTAAAGATAATTCCTAAAGCATTATGGTCTATTCTGAGTCATGTGACCATCGCTGCTCACTACTTTTACTGATGCATTGTGGGAAACTTTGAGACACTAGATTTCAGTGTCAAACATTCAGACTCAACACAAAATGGAGGAATCACTCCAGAGAGCAGTTCAGAGGATTACTGTGGATTCAGACACAGCCAATGTCTTTCATATTTTCTTCTAAAATTTGCCACAAAAAGGACAGACGTCTGAATCTGTCACTCTGCTCAGGAGGCGGTGCAGATGGCGGCAGACTCCGCCCCCGTTGCCATGGTGAACTACTACACCTCAGCCACACCCACCATCAGGAGCCAGCCAATGATGGTCCAGTTCAAAGCCGACCCGTCCAATCAGGTTTTTCTGTTTTCTGTTCCTTACTCTCAGCTATAGACGCTCCCCTGACCTCTGACCTCTGTCCTGTCACAGAGAGCAGCAGTGCATTGTGGGAACATGGCGCCTGCAGCCGAAACTCAGGGCTTTACTCACACTCCAGTTCTGAGGGTCATCATTGAGAACCTGTTCTACCCTGTCACTCTGGAAGTACTGCACCAGGTATGACTTAAATGAGTTTTAGATGGACTTGAACAGGTTTTAGATGGACTTGAACAGGTTTTAGATGGATTTGAACAGGTTTTAGATGGACTTGAACAGGTTTTAGATGGACTTGAACAGGTTTTAGATGGACTTGAAAAGGTTTTAGATTGGACTTGAGTAAGTTACAAATAAAATTTAAAAAGTTTTGATGGGATTAACCTGGTTCTGACCCGGTCTTGTCCTGGTCTTGTCTTCACAGATCTTCTCTAAGTACGGTTCTGTTCTGAAGATCATCACTTTTTGCAGAAATAATCAATTCCAGGCTCTGCTTCAGTTCAGTGACCCCACACGCTGTCAGTGCCAAAGTGGTGGGTCCCTCTGACTTTAGTCCTGTTTAGTCCTGGGTTAGGCCTGTTCTCTCCTGCAGTTCCCTTCCCGTCCTCTAGAGGCTAACCTCTCTGTCACCCTTGCAGGCTCTGGACGGTCAGAACATCTATAACGGCTGTTGTACTCTGAGGATCGATGCGTCCAAACTGAGCGCGCTCAACGTAAAGTACAACAACGACAAGAGCCGTGACTTCACAAGGAACGACCTTCCGAGCGGAGACCTGCAGCCGGCTGCCTTTGGTACAAGCTTCTGAGGAAAAGGGTTAAAGGTTACATAAAGGTGACCCTCGTGTCGCTCCTGGAGCCGGAGCCGAGGGTACCGCACATGGATCTTTAAAACATTATTTTGACAGAAAGTTTAGCCCTGATCCATCCAAGTCCAGGTCTTTTTACAGCTCAGTGACACTGAGCAGATTTGAGTGATTTTTTTTCTGCCATTGTCACAAGATAGAGGTAAACAGGAAGTGAACCAAGAGAATGTTTTTTTCATCTTGAGCAACAGATGTGTGTGCCAAATATTAGCAAATTAAAAAACCCAAAGCTGGCTGCAGTGATAAACAGCTCCTGCCTGTCGCTAACTGTCGCTGGTGCCAATGTGGTACTGCGAGTCCAAAACGACTTCAAAAATGCCAACAATTCTGTGGTCCATTTACGAGAAAAAAAATTGTTATTTCTGTAACACAAACATTTTATTTATAGGGAGCGTAGAAAAACTCCTGCTGTCGTTAGGGAGCGTACAAAAACTCCGGCTGTCCTTAGGGAGCGTGAGAAAACTCCTGCTGTCGTTAGGAGCGTAGAAAACTCCGGCTGTTCTTAGGGAGCGTAGAAAAACTCCTGCTGTGGTTAGGGAGCGTAGAAAAACTCCGGCTGTCCTTAGGAGCGTAGAAAACTCCTGCTGTGGTTAGAGAGCGTAGAAAAACTCCTGCTGTGGTTAGAGCGTAGAAAAACTCCTGCTGTGGTTAGGGAGCGTAGGAAAACTCCTGCTGTCGTTAGGGAGCGTAGAAAAACTCTTAACTGACATTTGAAATTTACTTGAAATTTGTTTCAGGTTTGACTCTGACGCCGTACGGACCTGCTTTTCCTACAACCTTCCAACACACGACAGGTAAATACGACACTGGTTCAGACCTGGTTCAGTCCTGGTTCAGACCTGGTTCAGACCTGGGTCAGACCTGGTTCACTTATCCCTGTATATATATATATCCTCAGGTGTGTCGCTGGTGTCTCCTGCTGTTGCTTCTCAGACGGCGCCCCCTGCTGTTCACTGTGTGCTGCTGGTGTCTAACCTTAACCCTGAGGTCAGAGGTCACACAATGACGTCACATGGTTCAAACGGACCAATCATTAATAACCCTGTGTGTTTTTCAGCGCGTGTCTCCTCAGTGTCTCTTCATTCTATTCGGTAAGAGACGCATCCACATGAACCAAGTTTATTAAACACACTTCATTTAAACAAACAAAATAAAACATGCTCAAAGCCATTTCTTGGAAGCTGCTTTTATTGTGAAAACCTGTCATTAACACATCTGTTTACATTCTGCTGCTGTTTATTTCTCTGTAATTACACACTCTGACCTGTAGGTGGTGCTTGTATTACACGCTCTGACCTGTAGGTGGTGCTGTGTATTATATCTCTGACCTGTAGGTGGTGCTGTGTATTATATCTCTGACCTGTAGGTGGTGCTGTGTATTATATCTCTGACCTGTAGGTGGTGCTGTGTATTATATCTCTGACCTGTAGGTGGTGCTGTGTATTATATCTCTGACCTGTAGGTGGTGCTGTGTATTATATCTCTGACCTGTAGGTGGTGCTGTGTATTATATCTCTGACCTGTAGGTGGTGCTGTGTATTATATCTCTGACCTGTAGGTGGTGCTGTGTTATTCTTGAACGCTCTGACCTGTAGGTGGTGCTGTGTATTATATCTCTGACCTGTAGGTGGTGCTGTGTATTATATCTCTGACCTGTAGGTGGTGCTGTGTATTATATCTCTGACCTGTAGGTGGTGCTGTGTATTATATCTCTGACCTGTAGGTGGTGCTGTGTATTATATCTCTGACCTGTAGGTGGTGCTGT
>CM072159.1:34007779-34146895 GCA_036850595.1 Rhyacichthys aspro
CCTCCTCAGGATGTCTCACCCTTACGGCTCCTCAGCAATTCTCCCTCCTCAGCCTTCCTCCATGCCAATGCATAGAATGTCTCCTACCTTCCTCAGGCAGCAGTATAAATGTCTCCTACCTCTCACTTGGCAGCAGTATAAGTAATCTCCTACCTTCCCCGACGGCAGTATAAATGTCTACCTTCCTACCTTCCTCGGCAGCAGTATAAATGTGTCTCCACCTCCAAAAGGGCTACCTTCCTCGGCAGCAGTATAAATGTCTCCTACCTTCCTCGGCAGCAGTATAAATGTCTCCTACCTTCCTCGGCAGCAGTATAAATGTCTCCTACCTTCCTCGGCAGTATAAATGTCTCCTACCTTCCTCGGCAGCAGTATACTGTCTCCTACCTTCCTCAGCAGTATAAATGGTCCCAGGGAGTTTGGGGTAGGGGTCTGCTGTCTTTGCTGCGATGACGACGTTAGCTCCGTCTCGAGCTGCTTTCAGAGCAATGGCTTCCCGATTCCTCGACTCGCTCCGTGTGAACAGGGTGCATCCTGCCAGTTTACTGAGGACCACAACAAAACCAGATCAAAACCAGAGCAAAACCAGACCAAAGACAACGAACCAGAAAAAGAATAAAAACACAGCCCTATAGATAATTGTTTGCAGATTAAAAAATACAGACCAGATTAAAATAGGTAATAGTCATGAGAACACATAATTACATGTATATATAAGTAATGTTTGTGAGTTTGTGACACTGATCGGACCGGGACTCGAACCTGTGTACCTCTACTGCAGGCGCTTCACAGACAAACCTCTAATGAACAGAATTTCATTAGAATCATTACTTTACATCGATCATTAATCTGGGTTTATTTGTATTAATGTCACAAAAGTCCAGTCCGTGAAGAGTCGGTGAACTTTGTCCCACTTTAAACGCGACACTGAACTCGTAATAAAAAAACAGTCACTTTCAAATAACCTCTGTCATTTCTCCTGGTTTTAAACAGAACCAGAACCGAGCCTGTACTGAATATTAACCACACGAACCTGTCTTTAATTCGGCTGAGTGTTTGTCTCCATTTCGTGCCGTTTTTGTCGGTTTTATTGCTTTTCTTCACTTTGACCGAACGCTTTTAGTCGTTTATTTGTGGTTACTGTTTTGATTAAAGCCATATTTCTCAGATTCCGCTTATTAAACTCTGTATTTTATTAATTAGCTCTTGTAAAGCGATAAACTAGGTGTTAATCAGGTGTTTTAATTAAAGAAAAATCTGGAGTTGAGCTGTTATCAGTTAAAGCACATTTTTTGTTGTAAATTCCGTGGGTTTTGTGTAAAATAGCGGAAGCTGAGACAGAGTTTGATGTAGAATAAATAAAAGTAGAGTTTTAATTTAAACTTACCCTGTGTTCTGCAGCATGGTGTTATTTCTGAGGAAAAAGAACAGTCTGTAAGAAACAGGTCTGACTCCGTTCACCTTTCACCCAGAAACCTCAGAGAGGCAGAGACAGTGAGAGCGCCCCCTGCTGCAGCGGAGTGTGCGCGACCATCAGGGAAATACAAATAAAAGAACAAATCCCGAAGAAAGGACTGTAACCTCAATATTTTATAACGTTAATAAACAACTGATCAATATATTAACTGTAGAATGCTTTTAATTTGAAAAGACAGCAGACTCATTCAGCAGACTAAAGTTTTAAAGTGTTCTTTAAAACCTGATTCTCTGTGTCTGCATCTGATGAAACTTTAAATGAACTCAAATAAACCAGTAACGTTTTAATGGGCCTTTTCTGTTCATGTAGTCTGTGTCACCTTGTTTGAACAGGTTTTAGTGGATTTGAACAGGTTTTAGTGAACTTGAACAGGTTTAAGGTGGACTTGAACAGGTTTTACTTGGACTTGAAAAGGTTTTAGTTGGGCTTCTACAGGTTTTAGATGGACCTGAACAGGTTTTACTTGGACTTGAACAGGTTTTAGTTGGGCTTCAACAGGTTTTAGATAGACTTGAACAGGTTTTAGTTGGACTTGAACAGGTTTTAGTGGGACTTGAACAGGTTTTAGTTGTATGTGAACAGGTTTTAGTTGGACATGAACAGGTTTTTAGTTGGGCTTCAACAGGTTTTAGATGGACTTGAACAGGTTTTAGTTGGATGTGAACAGGTTTTAGTTGGACATGAACAGGTTTTAGTTGGACATGAACAGGTTTTAGTTGGGCTTCAACAGGTTTTAGATGGACTTGAACAGGTTTTAGTTGGAGTTGAACAGGTTTTAGTTGGTCTTGAACAGGTTTTAGTTGGATGTGAACAGGTTTTAGTTGGATGTGAACAGGTTTTAGTTGGATGTGAACAGGTTTTAGTTGGATGTGAACAGGTTTTAGTGGATTTGAGGATGTTTTTATTTTTTTTATTTTTTAGATTTATTTTTTGATTTAGTTTTTTATTTATTTTTTATTTAGTTTTGTTTTTAGTTTTTTATTTAGTTTTGATGATTTGTTTTTTATTTGTTTTTTGATTTTTTTTTGATGATTTTTGGATTTGTTTTGATGGATTGAATTTTGTTGAGTTGAACAGGTTTTATTGGTCTTGAACAGGTTTTAGTTGGTTTGAACAGGTTTTAGTTGGATGTGAACAGGTTTTAGTTGGATGTGAACAGGTTTTAGTTGGATGTGAACAGGTTTTAGTTGGACATGAACAGGTTTTAGTTGGAGTTGAACAGGTTTTACTTGGAGTTTTGTATAAAAACCTGTGTTAATGTCTGTATCTGATTAAACTTTAAATTAAAGGTTTTAATTGGCCTTTTCTGTACGTGTCTGCGTCACCCCGTGTCCTGACGTCACCAAACAGGAAGTGTGAGCTGCTGCGGATCAAAAACAAAACAACAAACCTCCGTCCGTCTCTATTCTCTGCGAAATATGACCCGGTAAGACCCGAAAAAAACGGACCAAAACCAGACTGGACGCAGACCGGACCCCAGATTCGCTTCAGACCTGGTGTAGTCCTGGTTTAGTCCGTTTTTAGTGCTGTTTTCAGACCGTACCCCGCCCCTCTGTCGCCGCTGCTGCTCTTTTTACGCCCCTCTCGTTATTTCTCAATCTTCGCCGTCGGTTCTCACGTTTTTCATGTGAACAGTTAACTTTCAGGCTTTAGTTCGACTTTAAACGCGTTTGTTTTGGTTTTGGGTGGAAAGAAGCCAAAGGGGCGGTGTAGTGTTGAGAAAATCCCGCGAGAATTCACGAGACTGCGTTAAAGCACATACAAACACCTGCCTCTGTTAAAACTGATTAGTCGAAATCCATGAGTCCTTCTGAAGTATCTCGGTTTGTCCTGGGATTAGATTAACACTGTTCTCGTTCATCCAGGTCACAGTCAGACACATGCCACTAATACATAATAAATAATAATAATAATGGATTAGATTTTATACAGCACTTTTCAAGGCACTCATAGCGCTTCACAATTGAGTCCACTATTCGTTCACTCCACAGTCACACACTGGAGGTAAACTACCTCTGCACCACAGCTGCCCAGGGGCAGGTTGACAGAGACGTGGCAGCCATTCTGCCCCTATGGGCTCTGACCTCTGACCACCACCAAACATACTCACACATTCATCACCAGTGTCACAGACACTGGAGGCAAGGCCCAAGGACACAACGACAGTATTAACCGGAGGTAGCAGGAATCAAACCGCCAACCTTCCGGTTATTGGGGGTGTAGTGTTTGAACAGGGGTTAGTGCATGTTTTTTAGCTGATTTACAGAGGTTTAGGTTTAAATTGTCTATTTTTTCCTTCTTCCATCTACACATTTGTGTAATATGTTAGTTATTTTCTTTTATTCTTGTGTCAATAAGATAAGTTCTGTAGTGAGCATAATAGTTCATAAAATGAAAAGAAAAAGGTACAATTAGATATAAAATATAGTGTGGTAAGTAAGAGACACATGAAACAGAGGGATAATTACACACATGAATAGTAATATTAAAAGTCATGTGACCTTTAACCCGGCTTCTGTCTGAAACCAAAGGGACCAAAAGATTTTGAACAAACAGAAATAAAGGTGTAATAAAGGTGGCTGCTGGCCTTTTATTGTTTATTGATGAATATTGTGTGGTTTTGTCCAGGCTCAGAGTGATTTCAGTGACGCTCAGAGAAAATGCTGTTCTCAACAGGTTTGTGTCTTTCTCTCAAACTCATCTTTCAAGCTACATTTTTCCATCTTTACCACAGTTTTCTCCTGTTTTTGTTCCAGTTAATGGCTGTGTTCATCGCCGAGTTTCTGAGCGCGCTCAGAGCGTCTCAGATTCCTGCTGATGTCACCAAACAGGAAGTGCTCACAGGATAATCAGGCTAACGGCTAATGCAGGTCAGAGCTAAAGCAGAAAGTCTTCTGAGGTTTTGAGAATTAAACAGTGACATTTAATATCCTGGTCTTCACTCTGTCCTTTTCTAAAAG
This sequence comes from Rhyacichthys aspro, assembly GCA_036850595.1. Classification (NCBI taxonomy): domain Eukaryota; kingdom Metazoa; phylum Chordata; class Actinopteri; order Gobiiformes; family Rhyacichthyidae; genus Rhyacichthys; species Rhyacichthys aspro. The sequence continues at coordinate 34,012,217 of CM072159.1, forward strand.
ACACATCGGCCAAAGTTCCAATCTCCTGCTCGTTTCTGCTGGAACTGACTGGGAGGAAAACCCATCAGACCCAGGCTTTTACTTATTCAGACTGGAACAGGACTCAGTCAAAAAGCTCAGCTGCAAACCCTCTATTACACAATATTGTAGTGATATTAAAACATGTAATTTATTTGCCCATAAATGTTCCTCCGCACAATGCACCTGCTGCTAATTCTGACCCTGAGGTAACATGAACTAACACAAAGATGGAGATGAATGGAGGACATTTATCTACTAACTTCCAATTAGTGGCGCCTGACAGTAATCTATTTGAACTCCCAGATCAACGGCACCATCAACCATTATATCTGTGGAAACCTACTAATAATGGTTTGGCCCAGTTTTAATTCATCACATTAGAGCTTCTAAGCCTAACTGAGCTCGGTCAGCAGCAGGTTCAGTGTCTTTGGCTGTGTCCTAATCATCTTCCTAGTTCCTAACCCCTAGTCCCTAACCCCTCAGTGCTCTGAAGAGGACTCTACAGTGACTCAGTGACAGTTCCAGACTCTACACGTATTTTCTGTCGATGACGGTCACATGACTCTGGTTCATGTAAAAATTCACTGAACTCTGATAATGGACTTTTGTAATAAACTCTGTGAGACGTAGTGAAATATATAAATTAATAATAATGTGTTTTATTGTGGATTATTGCAGGTGTTTCCGTCTCAGAGGAAGCATCTGGATGAGGCTCAGGTTCAGATAACGTCACTGATTTTACTCAGAAACACTTTATTAACAATTTACACTAAATACGTTTCACAGAGGCTCAGACTGTCTCTGTCTTGTTTTATTCAAACCTGTTGTGTTCAGTTAAAGATAATTCCTAAAGCATTATGGTCTATTCTGAGTCATGTGACCATCGCTGCTCACTACTTTTACTGATGCATTGTGGGAAACTTTGAGACACTAGATTTCAGTGTCAAACATTCAGACTCAACACAAAATGGAGGAATCACTCCAGAGAGCAGTTCAGAGGATTACTGTGGATTCAGACACAGCCAATGTCTTTCATATTTTCTTCTAAAATTTGCCACAAAAAGGACAGACGTCTGAATCTGTCACTCTGCTCAGGAGGCGGTGCAGATGGCGGCAGACTCCGCCCCCGTTGCCATGGTGAACTACTACACCTCAGCCACACCCACCATCAGGAGCCAGCCAATGATGGTCCAGTTCAAAGCCGACCCGTCCAATCAGGTTTTTCTGTTTTCTGTTCCTTACTCTCAGCTATAGACGCTCCCCTGACCTCTGACCTCTGTCCTGTCACAGAGAGCAGCAGTGCATTGTGGGAACATGGCGCCTGCAGCCGAAACTCAGGGCTTTACTCACACTCCAGTTCTGAGGGTCATCATTGAGAACCTGTTCTACCCTGTCACTCTGGAAGTACTGCACCAGGTATGACTTAAATGAGTTTTAGATGGACTTGAACAGGTTTTAGATGGACTTGAACAGGTTTTAGATGGATTTGAACAGGTTTTAGATGGACTTGAACAGGTTTTAGATGGACTTGAACAGGTTTTAGATGGACTTGAACAGGTTTTAGATTGGACTTGAGTAAGTTACAAATAAAATTTAAAAAGTTTTGATGGGATTAACCTGGTTCTGACCCGGTCTTGTCCTGGTCTTGTCTTCACAGATCTTCTCTAAGTACGGTTCTGTTCTGAAGATCATCACTTTTTGCAGAAATAATCAATTCCAGGCTCTGCTTCAGTTCAGTGACCCCTCACACGCTGTCAGTGCCAAAGTGGTGGGTCCCTCTGACTTTAGTCCTGTTTAGTCCTGGGTTAGGCCTGTTCTCTCCTGCAGTTCCCTTCCCGTCCTCTAGAGGCTAACCTCTCTGTCACCCCCTGCAGGCTCTGGACGGTCAGAACATCTATAACGGCTGTTGTACTCTGAGGATCGATGCGTCCAAACTGAGCGCGCTCAACGTAAAGTACAACAACGACAAGAGCCGTGACTTCACAAGGAACGACCTTCCGAGCGGAGACCTGCAGCCGGCTGCCTTTGGTACAAGCTTCTGAGGAAAAGGGTTAAAGGTTACATAAAGGTGACCCTCGTGTCGCTCCTGGAGCCGGAGCCGAGGGTACCGCACATGGATCTTTAAAACATTATTTTGACAGAAAGTTTAGCCCTGATCCATCCAAGTCCAGGTCTTTTTACAGCTCAGTGACACTGAGCAGATTTGAGTGATTTTTTTTCTGCCATTGTCACAAGATAGAGGTAAACAGGAAGTGAACCAAGAGAATGTTTTTTTCATCTTGAGCAACAGATGTGTGTGCCAAATATTAGCAAATTAAAAAACCCAAAGCTGGCTGCAGTGATAAACAGCTCCTGCCTGTCGCTAACTGTCGCTGGTGCCAATGTGGTACTGCGAGTCCAAAACGACTTCAAAAATGCCAACAATTCTGTGGTCCATTTACGAGAAAAAAAATTGTTATTTCTGTAACACAAACATTTTATTTATAGGGAGCGTAGAAAAACTCCTGCTGTCGTTAGGGAGCGTACAAAAACTCCGGCTGTCCTTAGGGAGCGTAGAAAAACTCCTGCTGTCGTTAGGGAGCGTAGAAAAACTCCGGCTGTTCTTAGGGAGCGTAGAAAAACTCCTGCTGTGGTTAGGGAGCGTAGAAAAACTCCGGCTGTCCTTAGGGAGCGTAGAAAAACTCCTGCTGTGGTTAGAGAGCGTAGAAAAACTCCTGCTGTGGTTAGAGAGCGTAGAAAAACTCCTGCTGTGGTTAGGGAGCGTAGGAAAACTCCTGCTGTCGTTAGGGAGCGTAGAAAAACTCTTAACTGACATTTGAAATTTACTTGAAATTTGTTTCAGGTTTGACTCTGACGCCGTACGGACCTGCTTTTCCTACAACCTTCCAACACACGACAGGTAAATACGACACTGGTTCAGACCTGGTTCAGTCCTGGTTCAGACCTGGTTCAGACCTGGGTCAGACCTGGTTCACTTATCCCTGTATATATATATATCCTCAGGTGTGTCGCTGGTGTCTCCTGCTGTTGCTTCTCAGACGGCGCCCCCTGCTGTTCACTGTGTGCTGCTGGTGTCTAACCTTAACCCTGAGGTCAGAGGTCACACAATGACGTCACATGGTTCAAACGGACCAATCATTAATAACCCTGTGTGTTTTTCAGCGCGTGTCTCCTCAGTGTCTCTTCATTCTATTCGGTAAGAGACGCATCCACATGAACCAAGTTTATTAAACACACTTCATTTAAACAAACAAAATAAAACATGCTCAAAGCCATTTCTTGGAAGCTGCTTTTATTGTGAAAACCTGTCATTAACACATCTGTTTACATTCTGCTGCTGTTTATTTCTCTGTAATTACACACTCTGACCTGTAGGTGGTGCTTGTATTACACGCTCTGACCTGTAGGTGGTGCTGTGTATTATATCTCTGACCTGTAGGTGGTGCTGTGTATTATATCTCTGACCTGTAGGTGGTGCTGTGTATTATATCTCTGACCTGTAGGTGGTGCTGTGTATTATATCTCTGACCTGTAGGTGGTGCTGTGTATTATATCTCTGACCTGTAGGTGGTGCTGTGTATTATATCTCTGACCTGTAGGTGGTGCTGGTATTACACGCTCTGACCTGTAGGTGGTGCTGTGTATTATATCTCTGACCTGTAGGTGGTGCTGTGTATTATATCTCTGACCTGTAGGTGGTGCTGTGTATTATATCGCTGACCTGTAGGTGGTGCTGTGTATTATATCTCTGACCTGTAGGTGGTGCTGTGTATTATATCTCTGACCTGTAGGTGGTGCTATTTCTTGCAGGAGTGTATGGAGACGTTCAGAGAGTGAAAATCCTCTTCAATAAAAAAAACAAGGCTCTGGTTCAAATGAGTGACGCCACTCAGGCTCAACTCGGTCAGTATTTCATATTCTCTCTCATCTCTGATTGGTCTTCTCTGATTGGTCTTCTCTGATTGGTCTTCTCTGATTGGTCTTCTCTGATTGGTCTTCTCTGATTGGCCGTCTCTAATTGGTCACAGCCATGAGTCATCTGAATGGACAGCGTCTCCATGGAAATGTGCTGCGAGTAGCGCTTAGCCGCCATTGGTCGGTGCAGCTGCCACGTAATGGAGAAGAGGCGGGGCCTTTGACATGTGACTTCTCAGGCTCCGCCCTCCACCGATTTAAGAAACCGGGCTCCAAGAACTTCTCCAACATCTACCCCCCGTCCTCCACCCTCCACCTGTCCAACCTGCCGTAAGTACCTCACCTGTCCAACCTGTTGTAAGTACCTCACCTGTCCAACCTGCTGTAAGTACCTCACCTGTCCAACCTGCTGTAAGTACCTCACCTGTCTAACCTGCCGTAAGTACCTCACCTGTCCAACCTGCCGTAAGTACCTCACCTGTCCAACCTGTCGTAAGTACCTCACCTGTCCAACCTGCTGTAAGTACCTCACCTGTCTAACCTGCCGTAAGTACCTCACCTGTCCAACCTGCTGTAAGTACCTCACCTGTTCAGCCTCCCATAAGTACCTCACCTGTCTAACCTGCTGTAAGTACCTCACCTGTCCAACCTGCTGTAAGTACCTCACCTGTCCAACCTGCTGTAAGTACCTCACCTGTCCAACCTGCTGTAAGTACCTCACCTGTCCAACCTGCTGTAAGTACCTCACCTGTTCAGCCTCCCATAAGTACCTCACCTGTCCAGTATGCCTTAAGTACCTCACCTGTCCAACCTGCCTTAAGTACCTCACTTGTCCAGCCTTTTGGACTGAAAGATCAAGCTGAACAGGTTTTAGTTGGATCTGAACAAATTTTCTACAAGTTTTAGTTGGATCTGAACAGGCTTTGAACAGGTTTTAGTTGTTTTGACCTGGTTCTACTTGGTCCAGACCTATTTTTTCTGTCCGAACAGGTCCACAGTCAGTGAAGATGATCTCAGAGAACTGTTCTGTTCCAGAGGCTTCAGCGTTAGAGCCTTCAAATTCTTCCAGTGAGTCCCACCCTAAAGGTCTTTTATTGTGAAAAGAACAGGAAGCTGGTTCTGACGTGTGTTTTATTGTGAAAGGAACAGGAAGATGGCTCTGATGCAGTTGGACTCTGTGGAGGAGGCCATTGAGGCTTTGGTCCAACTCCACAACCATCAACTGGACCAGAACCAGCACCTGAGGGTCTCCTTCTCCAAGTCCACCATCTGAGACCAAGACCAACCTAACCCAGGGCCAAGACCGACCAGAACCAGGACCTGAGGGTCTCCTTCTCCAAGTCCACCCTCTGAGACCAAGACCGACCTGAACCAGGGCTAGGACTGACCTGAACTAGGACCAGGACCAAGATTGACCTAAACCTGAATCAATACCAAGACCGACCTGAACCAGGGCTAGGACTGACCTGAACCAGGACCGAGACTGACCAAAACCTGAATCAATACCAAGACCGACCTGAACCAGGGCTAGGACTGACCTGAACCAGGACCTGAGGTCTTAGCCATTAGCTTTAGCATGACAACCCAAATGAGCGTCATTAAAACTGTCCCAAAAATGAAAAGAAGTTTAACAATAAAGAACAAAATGTCTGTATGTAAGTATTAGCTGTTAAAATTACTTTTCTGGAATTATTAAGATTAAAATTTAAATGAATTCAGTAAATTGTAATGAAACTTATGTTCAGGATTAAAGCACCAGTTGTTTAAATGTTTTTTTCAAAATTAAGCTAGTTTATTAGCATTTTATTTGTATTGTTTTCCATTGAAATACTAACATTAAAGCCAACAGCAGGTCAAACATTTGGCAGTTTCTCCCTTAAGGACGTGACTTGGCCCTATGACTGTTGACCTCTCAACCTATGACCTTTGACCCTAGACAGAGACAGAGCTTGGTGCCTCAAACAAAAAGAGAAAAACTAGAGAAACAGCTGGTGAAGCCGGACAACGCACAGTTGCAGTACATTCCACAGACTGCAGCAGTGCTTCGTGGGAAACGCAGTCTTTATTTAAGCGTGATGTAGACTTTTAAAGTGAATCCTTCCCAAAGTTTCTAAGGTTTTATTTTTGAAGCATGAGACTCTTATTTATTACAGTATGTAAATATTTTGTGTGAAAGGCCTTCACTCAAAAACTCAATTCACGTTTTTATGAAATAGTTTAAATTCAGCATTTTAATTATGACTTTTAGTCTTTTTTTCCTGTATTTGTTTCCTTTATTTTGTATTTTTGTTTTCATCTGTATGTTTTTTTATTTAATGTGTTGGTTTAGTTTTAGCACATTAGCTTCCATTTTAAAAAGTTATTTATAAAAGGCCTTCGATCAGAACTTTTGTTTTAATCAAAATACAATGACAGTTTATATATATTTTACCTTTATATATATATCTTCAAATTGACTCCTAACTTGTAAACTATAGAACTATAAAATAAAAAAGATAATACACTAGCTTAAAAACATAATTAAATAAGTTAATTTCGCTGAAGCGAATGTAAATCTAATCACAGTTAAAGTGACTTTAGTAAAAACACATACTTTTTCTGAGTGAAGGTCTTTTGTGATTGGCTCAAACTTCTGACAGTTTATTCATGTTTTATTTTAGATGAACTTCTGTGCCTTATTTTCATTGTTTTTTTTACTGTTAGCGTTGGTTACGGGTTTTTTTTGGGAGTTAAATCATGAATGTATTTATACTGTAACTATAATCGTGTTATTTATATTTAAATATGAGTCTGTACTGAGCTGTGATTGGTTGAGATCATTCTTCTGTTTTATATAAAAATAAATGTCACGATTGTTTCTGACGAAAAATGGTTCCAACACAAACAAACACAAACACAATTCATTAATTTTTATTTTTAAGGAGTCAGAGTTAGATTAGTTAATTCTACCAGTTCAAAATGACATGGATAAATTTCTCATTTCTATGAGTAAAAGCTAATATAATAATTAAGCCCATGCCAGAGCTGGTGGCGAGGGCTCTATTGTAACCGCTCGGATTATAATTTTTTTCTTCTGCTCTTTGGGAGCTAATTTGACCTCCTCAACTTGCTCGTAAACTCACCAAACTTTGCCCAAAATTCAGGATTGGCGAAGAATAATTTATTTTGGAGGTCCCATACAAATCCATAAAAAGGGAGCTCAACAGTGCACCCTGGAAAACTGAAAATACATTACGCCAATGGGAAGTGAAAGTAAATTTTTTTGGGCGTAGAGATAGGAAATTTGGAACACACATTCCTTACATCGAGCCAAACAAAAACATTATCATGGCTTTGCCCCCTGACAAACTGGAAGTCTGCCGTTTTGGGTCTCCAAAAGGCTCTAAATTTGGTCAGAATCATCTAGACACGTGAGCCAACAAAAGTTATCCATAGTTTTTTGATATCTTATTGGGTTTGGCTGCAGTGACCTCTTAACGAGGAGGCCATTTTGGGGAAAATAAAATCTCCTGTAACTTTCACAAACATTGTTGGATTTAGTTGGACCCAATGAAGCGTTTGTGCACATTAATGACCTGAACACGATGATATGTAAATGATAGGGCTATCTTTAAAAGTTGTTCTCCAGCTCCCCCTACAAATTCATAATGGGAACGAAATATTTAGTTTGACATGGAGAAATTAAATTTGGTACATTCAATCTGGAAAAGGGAAAAAAAAACATTATTCCAATGGGAAGTGAAAGTAAATTTTTTGGGGTGTAGAGACAGGAAATTTGGTACACACATTCCTTCACACTGAGGCAAACAAAAAATATTATTATGGCTTTGCCCCCTGACAGGAAGTCCGCCAACTTTGCCTGAAGTTGCACAGCCAGATTTCAAACTCATATTTTAACAAACTCGTCCTTGGGTATTTGACAGAATAAGCTCAATTTTTCTCAGCATCATCTTCAGAAGTGGGGCATCGAAAGTTATCAACATTTTTTCTGCAAGTTATATGGATTTGTCTTGGCACCGCTACAAATTTTGTGTTTGTTTTGTGATTCACCGACATCCCATATCTCTCTCAAACATGGTTCAGAATGAGTCGGACCCAATGAGGCAGTTCTGCACAATGACGCCCTGAACACACCAATATGCAAAAATATTGGCTACCTTTTGAATTGGCTCTCCAGGTCCCCCTACAAATTTTTAAATGGAACTATGAAATTTAGTGTGCCTTAGACAACAAGGCCCCCAATTTGTGGTTACAATATGGTTGGCTTTAATTATGATTACATTTTAATTATAACATGACTTACATAACATAATCTAAATAATAATGTCTAATGCTGCTGTCATAAAAACACATTTTTAAGTGTGATTTCATAAAAACACTATTTTTAATCAGGAGTCAAAATTTCAGAACCTTTGGCCAACTTCAGAAAAAATACATAAAATACATAAAAAATTCATAAAGACTTCTCATATTAATATGTAAAGAACTATTTTAATCAAATTTTTAGGGTTATACAATAGCTTTATGTGGATGACATTAAATCATGATTCAAGGGAAAAGGAAGGAGACAGAAATCTTGGTTTAAGCATGTTTTATTTAAATATTTCTAAAAATCAGTTGTAATTTTTTTTTGTAAAACATTAAAGGAGTCACTTGACCTCTACACAATAAAAGCATATTTGTTCTAATTCCAGGAAAATAGAAGGATTTCACAACAAAATTCTGGTCCCTCAAGCAATAAGAGCATCTGATAGAAGTCTTCACAATAAAAGCTTTGATAATGAAAAAGATTTATGGACAGCAACGACAAACAGAAATAAAAAATTAAAAATTGAGTCACTGTTTAGTGCTTGTGTTTCTAAAAGTTCAAGTTAAGTTCAACTAAACAATTATTCATTCATTCATCAAAAACACAGTCAACAAATAGGATATGAATATTCTTTAACATCACAAACTCAGAAAAACACACACTCATACACTTTTAAAATGATGTTTAAAAAATAATAATAATTTAAAGGCAAGAATTTGGACTGAAAATTTAAAATGATTTAGAAAATAAACAGATCTGGATCCAGACTTTTATGGCTATGAATCCTGAAAACAAATTAGCAAATCCAATCAAAATTTTGACACAAGTGGTATAAAACAAGATTTAGGTGGATTTAGAACCTGTCCACATGTAAACAAATATTTCACAGATATTTTCTCTGACATTTATAAAATATAACCCTGTTCACATGAGAGCATTTGGCAAAAACTCTAGACTCCTGTATCCTAAACCATAATGTAGTGCTAGAGTTATGTTTTTCATTTAAGCGACGGAGAAACATTACAAGAAGTGATGAAAGCACAAAATTAGTTTGAACACATGGAACTTATGTTTATGTTGTTACCACTGATTTACACAATCATTTACATGGTGTTAAAAAAAAAAAAAAGAAAGAAAGAAACAGAAAAACATGGCAGTATGATGAAACTGTGAAATGTTTGTGACGAGGCAGAAATTCAGAGACAAATGTGCTTTTATAAAAATATTTGAGTACATGTAGACAGGGTCCTGGTGGTGGGACTGTCGAAGAACTAAAGACTGGTCTGGACTCAGTCTGGGCTCGTTCTTGTATTCTGGACTTGGTCTAGGCTCAGTGTTGTGGTCTGGACTCGGCCCAGGCTTGATCTAGGCTCGTCTTGGCTCGGTCTAATAGTCTGGACTTGGTCTAGGCTCAGTCTTGTAGTGTAGGCTCGGTCTAGACTCGATCTTGTAGTCTAGACTCGGTCTTGCGGTCTGGACTTGGTCTAGGCTCGGTCTTATGGTCTTGGCTCGGTCCTGTGGTCTGGACTCGGTCTAGGCTTGGTCTTGTGGTCTGGGCTTGGTCTAGGCTCAGTCTGGGCTCGGTCTTGAGGTCTGGACTCAGCCTAGACTCCGTCTTGTGGTCTGTACTCAGTCTAGACTTGGTCTAGACTTGGTCTAGTCGAATTTATGAAATGTGAATAAATAAATGACACTGATTAAGACCAATGTATATCTGTTCAACTAAAAGTTCAAAACAATGTTGGCGCACCCATCTGTCCGACGCTGGCGACGCTCGTCTGATTGGGCCAAGTTTTCACTGTGAGAGGTTGGTCAAGCTGCGGTCTGTGGACAGAAACTGGTCCATGAAGCTGGGCACCTGCAGCCCAGTTGCCACGGTGATACCTCCACACCACACCTGTACAAGACGGGACAGGTGAGACAAGACAGGTGAGACACAGGTGAGAGAGGGGTGAGACCAGAGGTTAGAGTTAAAAAATAGAATTATCCATTAAAATGTCAACAGCAGTTTTTTTTGGTAGAAATACTCACAGTAAAAGCAGGGACCAGAGGTTGGCTGAACTTGGTTTTAAAAGAATGAATCAGACGCATTCGCTCCACGTCGATGAACAGCAGGTCACCTGACACAAACGGAGAGAGCTGATTGGGATTAGGACAAGACCTTAGTACTTTAGCAAGCCATATGGAGAAGTCTCTATAGAAGAATTGATGGAACACCATGAATTAACAAGACAAGAACTTTAAACATACGGAGTGTAAACAGAGGCAGCAAACACAATCATGAACATTAAAACCGCAGCTGAGGCTCACAAGGATCAGGATCAGCTACATATATATATATATATATATATTTTTTTTCTTTTTATTTTTTCTTTTTCTCGCCGAGTCAGGCTTAGGGGTCCGTAGTTGCAATTGTCATTGACTCTTCATTCGCCCATTGACCTTCATAACATTTATAGCAATTACAATTATGCTGGTCCCTATCAGATTACATATCTTTATGCTGTGCATGGCAATGGTTATCAATGGTGATTTAGTTCATAATTGCACTTTGCGCACTTCTGAGCGATTACAATAGTCCTTTGCTGCTGGGATAGCTCGGGCCTAAAAAAGACAGAACTACAAACAGCCTCAGGTTTAACTGTAACTGTCACACTTTCCCATTTTATTGCTGATTCTTGGGTCATGTGACCATGGTCAGGGTCATTTGACACTGGAGTCCAGTTGCCATGGTGACAGTGCTCTCACCGTTGCCGTGGTGACAGTAGACCCCGATCCTCTGTGGCAGGCCACACTCCAGGTTCTTGCTGCGGTTGTTGTGCTTCACTGAGACAGAGCTCTGCAGCCATTGGCTCAGGCTCAGGCTCCAGGAGGCGGGGCTTTTGCCCAGCTGGACGAATCGGCTCAGAGCTCCCCGATAGGCCACGCCCACAGACAGGGACTTCCAGTCTCTGATTGGACGCAGCTCCCAGTAGTGACCGCCCCCAGAGATCTCTTGGTCACCTGGAAACAAACCAGAAATGAAAACTGCTAACAAAGACTGTGAAAGACCCAAATAAGGAAATAGAAAGGATGATCTATTGGTGCATTCATGTACATATTGCTTGTACATACGATGGACTATTCTTGTACATACACTGCCTGACCAAAAAAAAAAGTCGCCACCTAGATTTAACTGAGCAAATAGGCAAAAGCCTCCCATTGAATAATTGCTGCATGGACGAACATGCTTCTGGACCTGATTAACTTTGCATGTCACAACATTTATTCCCGTCCAGAGTTGCATTAATTTTTCACCAAGATCTTGTATTGATGACGTGAGAGTCAACCGCTTCGCTAAGTCTTCTCCTGCACATCCCAAAGATTCTCAATGGGGTTAAGGTCTGGACTTTGTGGCTAATCCATGTGTAAAAATGATGTGTCATGCTCCTGAACCACTCTTTCACAATTTGAGCCCAATGAGACAGATTAACATCTTCTCAACAACCACAGGATGAGTCTTCCGACATAGTTGTTAAAGAAAAGAGAAACTACTTTCTGCTTCAGCTGGCATCAAGTTTGTTTCCAGCTGAAGCATGTTCATCCAGCAGCAATTATTCAATGGGAGGCTCTTGCCTATTTGCTCAGTTAAATCTTGGTGGCGACTTTTTTTTTGGTCAGGCAGTGTATGATGGAGTATTTGTCAGTGACTGTCCTGGCCACATCTATTGCATGGCCTGGCTGTCCTGGGAGTAGATCCTTTCTTCTGTGGTTCTCCCTGACGTTTCTCTTTTTTCCCCGGCTGGGTTTTTTGAGTTTTTCCTTACCCTGATGGAGGGTCTAAGGACAGGCGACGTTGTCCTGCTCAGCCTGTTTGCATTTTACTGTCTGTTTTGTGAAGCCCTTTGAGGCAATTGTTGTGATACAGGGCTATACAAATAAAATTGAATTGAATCATGTGGTCCTGGGAAACTCTGAACATTCTAAACCATAACAACATGGAACAAGAAATGTGCTACTGTTATGTTTAAATGAATGAATCCAGTCACAGCAGCAGTTATTAGCAGCGCTTCAAGAAAAGGAAGACTATTCAAAACATAAGAAGTGAACATAACGTGTGCTGAAACCTCTAAATACCGATGTAAATAAATAACTTAGTATTTAACTAAGAAAATAGTCTAAATAAGTCTATATGGACAAAAAAATAGTTGTACTGTCAAATGATCAAGTTATTAATGTGAAAACAGTTGGTATGAAATATTAACTTGTATCTTAAACGTTTGCTTTCCTCCGCCATGTTGATGATGAAAATAACGTCAACAGAATCTCTGATGACTCCGACTCACCCGAGTCCCAGAGTCTGTTGTTCCGACTCCAGCAGGATTCATGTGCATTTTTCTACTTGGAAAAACAAGTTCCTGAGTTCCTGAGGAGCACCTGAATGCACCATAACTGTGATAAACTGTAACTCCAACACAGCAGCTGAAAAATGTTAACTTAAGCTTCCATTCTGTTATTAATATGAAGTAGGTCTCTTCATTTTTTATTTGGAATAATGTCATTTCAAAGTGGGGATTGTGCAGTCCACCTCAACAGGTTTCAGGCTGAGGTTTAAATTGTATTATTTGACGATTTAAAGCTGAATTTAAGGTCATAATTTCCACCCAGTCGCCTAGATTAGACCGGTCCAGACCAGTCCAAACCAGACCACTTCAGACCAATTAAGACCAGTTTACATGAGGTTAGACAAGTTTAGACCAGTCCAGACCAGTTTAAACCAGTTCATACCAGTCCAGACCAGTTTAGATGAGTTTAGACCAGTCCAGACCAGTTCAGACCAATTTAGACCAGTTTAGACCAGTCCAGACCAGTTGAGACCAGTTGAGACTCGGTGAAGTGATAGTTTTACCCAGAACAGTGTAGGATTCTCCTGCAAAGCGCTCTCTTGACACTCGTCCTGCTGCCGTTTTATTTGGTGACGGAGTGGCACTTCTGCTGCTGAAACACAACAGAGGTCAGAGGTCAGAGGTACAGGTGGAAGAAGAAGTCACTGAACAGATCCTAAAGGAGCTGCTTTGTGATGAAATGGAGCGAGATGAGTTAAATGTTAGAGAAAAAAGCAGTAAAACTCAGTGTCAGCCTCAGACTGAAACAATGAACTGGAAATGATTCATAAATAAAGTCCATGAAAGGTTCTGAGACGAGTTTTTGATGTTTAACGTTAACCCAGTCTGTGGCCGTTTTTTAAACAGTAATAAACGTGTTAATGTTAATGTGAAAACAGTAAAAAGTGAGCAGCCAATGAAACTGAAGGTGAGTGATGTCTGTGGAAGAAAGGCGGGGTTAATAAAGCAGTGGAGGTGCGTGATTGGTCGATGGAGCAGGAAATGGGCTGAAACAGGTGAGCTTCTACCTGAGAGTCCAGCGTTGCTACGGGAACTGCAGAGGGACAAAAAGGTTAGTAAGAATACATTTTTAAAATCCCTGTGTCTTCTGTAAGGTTTAGGTTATCACTTTATGAAACTTTTTAAAATTAAACTCTTCAGTTTAAAGTTGCTACCGTTTTTCAAAATAGAAATAATATTCAAAATAATATTGGAAATTTTAAGATCCTTCGAACTGTGAGCTCAGTTCTGCTGCTGCTCAGACATGTTCAGATCTATAACCTGAGCTTTCTGCCTCCAACACTGTAAACTACTCAGACCAGTCAGACCCATTCCCTTCTCTCAGTCAAATGGGTCCTAATCCCTTCCCTTCACAGACTTTTCCACTCTCTGACCAATCACAACATTGATCTGAAAAGAGGCAGTGTTTCTCTGGTTTGTTGTATTTTTTTCAAATTGTGCTTAAATAAAGTCTCCGACCTGCTCTTGCTGTCCTTGGCCTTGAGTCTGGGGTCGTGACCTTTGACCTGTGATTCCCAGGTCACAGTCTGGTCCTGGACCTTCAGTTCTGGATGAGCTGTGGCTGCGTCGAAACTGAAGTTAAACGCTGCACAAACAGAAATAAATCAGATGCATCAGCAACAGATCAGTCACATTTCCACTGCATCAGCGTCCAGGTGGTCCTAGGCCTTGTCTGGGGCCAGGGGCCGGGGCTGGGTGGCCCAGGGCTGGGTCTGGGGCCAGGGCCGGGTCTGGGTGGCCCAGGGCTGGGTCTGGGGCCAGGGGCCGGGTCTGGGTGGTCCTGGGCTGGGTCTGGGGCCAGGGGCCGGGTCTGGGTGGTCCTGGGCTGGGTCTGGGGCCAGGGGCCAGGTCTGGGTGGCCCAGGGCTGGGTCTGGGGCCAGGGGCCGGGTCTGGGTGGTCCTGGGCTGGGTCTGGGGCCAGGGCTGGGTCTGGGTGGCCCTAGGCCCTGTCTGGGGCCAGGGGCCAGGTCTGGGTGGCCCAGGGCTGGGTCTGGGGCCAGGGCTGGGTCTGGGTGGCCCAGGGCTGGGTCTGGGTGGCCCTAGGCCCTGTCTGGGGCCAGGGGCCAGGTCTGGGTGGCCCAGGGCTGGGTCTGGGGCCAGGGGCCGGGTCTGGGTGGTCCTGGGCTGGGTCTGGGGCCAGGGCTGGGTCTGGGTGGCCCTAGGCCCTGTCTGGGGCCAGGGCTGGGTCTGGGTGGCCCTAGGCCCTGTCTGGGGCCAGGGGCCGGGTCTGGGTGGCCCAGGGCTGGGTCTGGGACCAGGGCTGGGTCTGGGTGGCCCTAGGCCCTGTCTGGGGCCAGGGGCCAGGTCTGGGTGGCCCAGGGGTGGGTCTGGGGCCAGGGGCCGGGTCTGGGTGGCCCAGGGCTGGGTCTGGGTGGCCCTAGGCCCTGTCTGGGGCCAGGGGCCAGGTCTGGGTGGCCCAGGGGTGGGTCTGGGGCCAGGGGCCGGGTCTGGGTGGCCCAGGGCTGGGTCTGGGGCCAGGGGCCGGGTCTGGGTGGTCCTGGGCTGGGTCTGGGGCCAGGTCTGGGTGGTCTGGGTGACCCTAGACTAGTGGCTAACTAAGGCCAGAGTGAGGCTCCTGTCGAACAGAGACAGTCCTCAGCCCCAGACCCATCCTCCCAGGGCGCCCCCCACAGGAGCCACCGGGGACACCGCCTTCTCCAGATCTACAGACCATGAACCCTCCAGCTCTGAGAGAGGGTCTGGAGCAGATCCATTCCAAGACCAGGATTGAACCCCTATTGTTCCTTCTGGATCTGAGGCTGGACCATTTGAAGCTGAATTCTCCTATAGACCCTGAGAACCTCCACAGAGCTGGTGTAGACTTTCCAAGAGGCTGAGGAGTGAGACCCATGTAGTTTAAACCTACTCCGGTCCCTTTTTAAAAAGAGGGACCACCACGGCCTGAGTCCAGAGACACTGTCCCTGACCTCCACATGATGGTAAAGAAGCTCAAACCTACAACATCCAGAGACTTGAGGGACTCAGAGCAGGTCCTGGAGCTATCTCAGTGACCTCAGTTTGGACGATGAAGAGTCCAGCTCTGAGCCTCAGCCTCTGCAGAAGTTTGTTGGTGGGACTGAGGAAATCCTGGAGTACGACCATGTCTCCAGTCGAGGTCAGCTCCTCTTTTTTCCACCCAACGGTTTGACAGAATCTCTTTGAGGTCTTTAGTCCTCCTCAGCCAGACTGAACTCCTCCCAGACCTGAGGTTTTGCCTCCAGAACCACTGCAGTCCCCTTGGTCTTAGTCCCACAGCCCCACTCTTTCAGTTTGACAGCATTCTTTATTCCGTCTATGAATTCTATGATAATGAGGAGTGAGGGGCATGGAGTCACACTGTTGGAGAAAGCTTCATGAATCCCACAGACCCCCTTCAAATTCCCCTCAGAGGAACACTGAGCTTTGTATGAAAACATTCATGAGCATGATCAACATCATCAACTTATAAAAGATAATTTACCTGGAGTTTCCAGAACAACGGCTTCGGAAAACTCTCCTGCTGCTGCTTTATTTCGGGCCCGAACTCGAACAACGACAAACCGAGAGTCGAACCTCAAACCTGCAACAGTTAAAATAATGTTGTTTTTTTTTCACTCCTCTTTCTCACAATGGGGTTAAATCTTTAAAAACAGTAAAACCCTGAGCCCAGCAGTGACCTCTGACCTGATGAACCCTGCCTCTGACCTGTGATCGCGGCCTGGGTCTCCCTCAGGTCCTGGATCTGGTCCCAGCAGGACTCGGAGGTCCTCAGAGCGTAGTCCTGATCGGACTTCCTGTAGTACAGGTCATAGCTCACTCCTGATTGGTCGATGGGGCTCCACTCCAAAAAGATGGAGTTGTCTTTAACGACGCAACAAGACGCATCGATCTGAGGAGCAGCAGGCACTGACCAGAGAGGAAACAGGAAGTAAACAGGAAGTAAACAAAACAACAGGAAACAGAGCCTCCGCAGAGGGAAGTGTGTCTCACCTGGAGGGAAGTGTGTCTCACCTGGAGGGAAGTGTGTCTCACCTGGAGGGAAGTGTGTCTCACCTGGAAGGAAGTGTGTCTCACCTGGAGTGAAGTGGGAAGTGTGTCTCACCTGGAGGGAAGTGTGTCTCACCTGGAGTGAACTGTGTCTCACCTGGAGGGAAGTGTGTCTCACCTGGAGGGAAGTGTGTCTCACCTGGAGGGAAGTGTGTCTCACCTGGAGTGAAGTGGGAAGTGTGTCTCACCTGGAGGGAAGTGTGTCTCACCTGGAGGGAACTGTGTCTCACCTGGAGGGAAGTGTGTCTCACCTGGAAGGAAGTGTGTCTCACCTGGAAGGAAGTGTGTCTCACCTGGAGGGAAGTGTGTCTCACTTGGAGGGAAGTGGGAAGTGTGTCTCACCTGGAGGGAAGTGTGTCTCACCTGGAAGGAAGTGTGTCTCACCTGGAAGGAAGTGTGTCTCACCTGGAGGGAAGTGTGTCTCACTTGGAGGGAACTGTGTCTCACCTGGAGTGAAGTGGGAAGTGTGTCTCACCTGGAGGGAAGTGTGTCTCACCTGGAGGGAGGTGTGTCTCACCTGGCAGGAAGTGCAGCCTCTGAAGCCCCTCCCGCTCTTTACTGAAGTCCACTGCGAACTGAGACATGTTTTCAGTCGTCGCTGGTCGAGTGGTGATCCTGAAGGCAGGGGCCATCGTCACTCTGAAAGACGAGTTAAAGATGAGAAAACAGGACAAACAGGACTGTGAGACGAGAAAGAGAAACAAGAAAGAGGGAAACGGACTGAAAGGACTTACTTTTCTTTAATTTGCTTTGCCGCCTGAAAACAACACACGCTGCGTTATTTTTTGGCTCAGTTTTAAATAAACATTTTAAAAGTCTAAGTGTTAGATAGTGATGTCATAACTTCACCTGAAGGAACTGGTCCTCGTCGCCGATAGACAGAGAGTTGTTCGCGAAATCCAGAAGCTCCTCACTTGACGTCAGTGCCAACCTTCCCTCCCTCAACTGAGTCTGAAACACAAAACACAGCAGCCTCCAGTGGACGGGAGGGGAACTGCAGTCTGCCTCCAGTGGACGGGAGGGGAACTGCAGCCCTCCTCCAGTGGACGGGAGGGGAACTGCAGCCCTCCTCCAGTGGACGGGAGGGGAACTGCAGCCCCCCTCCAGTGGACGGGAGGGGAACTGCAGTCTGCCTCCAGTGGACGGGAGGGGAACTGCAGCCCTCCTCCAGTGGACGGGAGGGGAACTGCAGCCCTCCTCCAGTGGACGGGAAGGGGAACTGCAGCCCCCCTCCAGTGGACGGGAGGGGAACTGCAGCCCTCCTCCAGTGGACGGGAGGGGAACTGCAGCCCTCCTCCAGTGGACGGGAAGGGGAACTGCAGCCCCCCTCCAGTGGACGGGAGGGGAACTGCAGCCCTCCTCCAGTGGACGGGAGGGGAACTGCAGCCCTCCAGTGGACGGGAGGGGAACTGCAGCCTTCCAGTGGACGGGAGGGGAAGTACAGCCTATCTCTTTACTCCCCCTGAAGGCCATCAGAGGCAGTGTTTTACCTGTAGCGCCAACTCTTTTTTCTGCTGAGCTTCGTTGATGGCTGCTCTGAGCTCTGCCCCTTTATTCTCCAGGGCAGAGCTTAACTGCTCTAACTCCGCCTCCAGCTCTGACCTCACTCTGCACGACTCCTCCTGAAGGAAACAAGGAAACACCGTTTATTTGGATCTGAACAGGTTCCAGCTGGTCTGGTCTTTGTCAGATCTCACCTGTAGTCCTGACAGAGTACAGTCCAGCGTCTGAAGGAAGTGCTGCAGCTCTTCGTTTTTATTGGACAAAGTACTGATGATGCGGCGAAGAGCATCCTGTAAAAACGTCAACAGGTTTAGTTTGGACTAAAGTCTTCACTGACAAATACAATCAGCTACATTTTTATTTCCAAAAGAAAAAAACAGGTCATGTACTCCTGTGTCCCCCAACGACATCTATAAAATGATGAGCGCCTCCTGGTGGCAACCGTTGACTCTGCAAAAACTTGACCTAAAGATGACATCTAGACTTTATTATCAAGGATTTTAATAGATGAATTTTCAGTCCTGAATGGGAGTTTTGTCCAATCACGGCTTACGTCAGGAAAAGGAGCATTCCCATTGGTTGACCCTGACGTTAATAAGGAAGTAATGGCTGCCAATAAAACAGAGAAAGCGTATATTCAGCTCTGGGTACGTCTTTTTACAAAGAAACAGCACAAAAAAGAAAAACATCAACAGAGAGAGAAAATTGTCAAAACTGTCAGAAGAGTTATTGCTTAAAAAGAGAGAAGTGTGAATTGGGGAATTATCTGTTGCACAAAGATGAGCTATTTGACTCTGACAAGAGAACATGTCCCATTTACCTGAAATTAATCATTTAAAGTGTTAACCACAGATTTTCACAGCTTCCCAGGCCTGTTTCTGATTGGTCAGGTTTTTTTTTGTTTTGTTTGTTTTTTTAAACAAAAATAACAAATAATAAAATAACTGCAACATAAACCTGACAGGTTACAGTAATCTATCATGAAACAGACAAAATACTTAGAAACACTGAGCATAAAAAGAAACACAATAATTACACTGTACTCCACATTATATTAACATCTATATAATTACACTGTTCTAATAACACAAATATATTATAGTGTGTAATACAATGTCTGTTTTTACAGTGCAGTGTTTTTACAGTGCAGCCGCAGCACTCACTGTAAGGTCGTTCTGAGTCTGTTTTAGTTTGACATTTTTACAGTTTATAAAAGACCTGATCAGTCTCCAGTGATCACCAATAATCTCTGTTCGATAACACGCGCTATCCCAAGTCTAACCCGGGTTTAAGCAGGTTTAACGGGGTCACAGCGGGTTATTGATCACAGATTATTGGTGATTATTGAAACAGAAGAATTAGATTTAACTGGGGTTGTTTTAGAGGAAATCGATAAAAAAAATAGACCGATACTCGCCTTTTGCGCCTCCATCTCCGGAACAAGCCGCAGCTCCTCACTGGGATCACCGAGCGGAAGTAGAATTACATCACCACACACCGGCTCACCTGCGCTTCCTGAGTGACCCTTCAGAATAAAAGCACGAGAATAAAGAAAACGTGTGAAAAATCAAAACCGTCATAATCATAAACTGTTTTGACCTGTTTTATTTGTTTCATTGACTGTTTGTTTACATAAAATCTTTATTTCACTCTTGAAAAACATTCTGTGAGTACTGCAGTTATTATCTGTCTAAAGGACAGAAAAAGTGTTTAAATCGGAAGGAGTTTAATTAAAGTCCAAAAACACTCTAAAAAGACTAAAAACACTCAGGAAAGAATTACTATGTGAGGACCTCTAGTGGTGATTCTGAATAAAACCCTCCTGTCACGAGGACGTTTTAGTTTATTTGTGTGTGTGTGTGTGTCTTTTATGTAAAATCATTGTGTTTTATGTTTTTTTTAAATATTTTTTTATGAGAAGCTAAATATAAAAACACATTTATCTCAGTTTAGGTTTTATAACTCAAATATCAGTAATTGACTCTGTTTACCTGTTCAAATCCACCTAAATCTGTTCAAATCCACCTAAATCTGTTCAAATCCATCTGAAACCTGTTCAAATTCAAAGAAAATCTGTTCAAATCCATCTGAAAAGTGTTCAAATTCAAAGAAAACCTGTTCAAATCAATCTAAAACCTGTTCAGGTCCCAGTCCTGTGGTTGTGTAAATGAGAAAAAGTCGCTTTAATTCGCTGTAGTTCTGTTCTCGGACGCACAGGGCGCTGTGGTTGAGCTCTGAGCCGCAGCAGAAGAAGAATCTCAGCGAAACACACGCTTCTGTTTGGACCAGACTCATGTCCGCGGTTCAGGTGAGTCTCCGCAGAACCGAACCGAACCGGGACCGGTCTGAGCGGGTTTGGACCGAGACCTGACCATGATTATGTTAAATCTGTAAAACTAAAATGACTTTTACTAGATTTCGGCCACAGTTTGTCTCAGAAACACTAGAACTGAATGTCAACAGTCTGAGGAAAACTCTGCTAAATGACTTGGTATAAGCTTTAATCCAAACGAACCTTTGATTATTGATTAATGGAAATGTCAAACATTAACGTCTTTCTGTTCTTAGGTGTTTTTGATAAAGCTGTGCTACTGTTGCTTCAGAAATAAAAAAAAATAAAAAAAGATTGGATTATTGGGTTAATATTCAGAGCAGAAGTTAGAGTTTAAACAATAATCGTACAGTACTTCATTAAACTGGATAATTTTTCACTTTTAATGTGCAGTATTTTTGATTTTGCAGCTGTCGTGCAAATGTTGGTTTTCTGTTTTAACCTGAGACTAAAGCTGTAAAAAATACTTCAATAATAAAGGCCTGTACTTTTTACTTAAACACATTTCCATTCACCCGCTCTCGATAAAACATGAAAACCTTTAAAACACTGCCACAATTAAAATGTGCTGTAACTGAGTCTACTGCAGCAACTTCAGTTTATGATGAACCTTTAGTGGTTCTAATCTGAGTCTGAAGGTATTCAAACAGTTTCTGAACCAAAAAAAGTAAAAGTAGATTTTGTTTAAAGGTGCATTTTTACGAATAAGCCGTTCCTCTGCTCTGACCTGATCAGATCAATAATCACTTCAGCAATACCTCTGTCTGTCTGTTTCCTCCCTGACATCCTCCTGAGGGTCACATGGAGGTCACATGGACGTCACATAAGGCAGAGTCAGTCTCATCGGGCTCAACCTTGTCGTTTTCACTAAAATCACCGTAAGAATGTCCTGATTTAGCAAAATCCTGCTCCTGCCGAGATCCATACTCCCATGTCTCTGCAAAATAGTGCTCCATTCACAGCAAACACAGTTTATTCACACACTTCTATTCTTATTCAGTTATTCACACTCAAAGACTGCTTTAGGAGTAAAACCACAAACAACAGGGGCTAAAGTTACACATATTACATTTGTGTCACTGAGATTTTATATTCGTTTATATTCCCAAATAAAGAGACTTAAGTTTAAAAAAAAACACATTTGACATAAACATTAGATTTTAAATACAGTTGTGTGAAAGATTTGGAAAAGTGCAGCTGAAAACTAATGCACTTAAAATACAAAAAAACTTTTTTTCCCAGGTCTTTGGACATAAATCCAGACATTTCTGTTGATTACTGTCCGTTATTTGATCATTCTTGATTTTTTTGTTTATTATATTCATTCAAGTGTTAACCCTGCAGAGTGTACCCCCTCAGGCCCAAAGCTGCTGGGATAGTCTCCAGCCCTGTGACCCCCAACGGGACCAAGCAGTGGAAAATTAATGAATGAGTGTTATATTTGTTGTTGTTTTTAGTTTCTTGTTTATTTTTTTGTGAGCCATGGTTTCATCTGAAACAGACGAGGGAGGTCATGAATAAATATGGTTTGTGCCAAACATTCAAATAATCAAACATAAGCTAATGTGTTTTAAACTGAATACAGTGTATGAACAGATAAACTCAGACTGTTGGGATTATTGATTATTGCTTTCCTCATTCTCTATGTATTTTCAGGTTAATGTTCTGTATTTCGCTAAGAGCGCTGACCTCACAGGTTTGAGGGAGGAGCCTGTTTCCGTGACAACACCAATCAGCAGCAGAGACCTGTGGCGGGTTCTACTCGACCGACATCCCAGGTCTGACCTTTACCCTCTTACCTTTGCCCTCTGACCCTCAGCCTGGTCATCCTGCAGTGGGCTCTGACCTTTGCCCTCTGACCTTTGCCCTCTGACCCTCAGCATTAGCGTCCTGCAGGGGGATCTGACCTTTACCCTCTGACCTTTGCTCTCTGACCCTCGGCATTAGCGTCCTGCAGGGGGCTCTGACCTTTACCCTCTGACCTTTGCCCTCTGACCCTCAGCCTGAGCGTCCTGCAGGGGGATCTGACCTTTATCCTCTGACCTTTGCCCTCTGACCCTCAGCATTAGCGTCCTGCAGGGGGATCTGACCTTTACCCTCTGACCTTTGCCCTCTGACCCTCAGCCTGAGCATCCTGTAGAGGGATCTGACCTTTACCCTCTGACCCTCAGCATGAGCGTCCTGCAGGCGGATCTGACCTTTACCCTCTGACCTTTGCCCTCTGACCCTCAGCCTGAGCGTCCTGCAGGGGGATCTGACCTTTATCCTCTGACCTTTGCCCTCTGACCCTCAGCATTAGCGTCCTGCAGGGGGATCTGACCTTTACCCTCTGACCTTTGCCCTCTGACCCTCAGCCTGAGCATCCTGTAGAGGGATCTGACCTTTACCCTCTGACCCTCAGCATGAGCGTCCTGCAGGCGGATCTGACCTTTACCCTCTGACCTTTGCCCTCTGACCCTCAGCCTGAGCGTCCTGCAGGGGGCGGTGGTCCTCGCCGTGCGGCAGGAGTTTGTACAAATTGACGATCAGCTGTTGTCTCTCGGCGACGGAGACGAGGTCGCCGTGGCCCCGCCCCTCAGCGGAGGGTAAACATGGAGCAGCGCTCTGATTGGTCAGAGCCCAGGGACCAGTTCAGGCTGCGCTCTGATTGGCTGTCGGTTCAGGAAGTGGTGGACGCCGTGAGCGACCCGTCGTGTGGAGCAGTGTCTGTTTTCATCGGTGAGTGGCGCTGGGCTGTGATTGGCCAACAAAGAAACATGTGACAATATGATGAGGTCATACTTTAAAGACGTTATGCATGCTGCCATTTTGATTTCAGCCTCATGTCACAGTTTTGTGTTGAACTGTCACCTCCTGCTCCGGGGTCTGTTTCAGGGACAACACGTGAGGACCTGATTGAGGACAAGAAGGTGATTGGTCTGGAGTACGAGGCGTATGAGGCCATGGTCCAATCAGAGCTCATGAAACTGAGCGCTGACCTCAGAGCCCGCTGGCCCCAGGTCCGGCACATCTGCCTCCACCACCGCCTCGGGTTAGTGTACGAAGTCTTAACTAGAAACGCCCCCACCTCGGGTTAGTGTACGAAATCTTAACTAAAAACGCCCCCACCTCGGGTTAGTGTACGAAGTCTTAACTAGAAACGCCCCCACCTCGGGTTAGTGTACGAAATCTTAACTAGAAACGCCCCCACCTCGGGTTAGTGTACGAAATCTTAACTAAAAACGCCCCCGCCTCGGGTTAGTGTACGAAATCTTAACTAGAAACACCCCCGCCTCGGGTTAGTCTACGAAATCTTAACTAAAAATGCCCCCACCTCGGGTTAGTGTACGAAATCTTAACTAGAAACGCTCCCACCTCGGGTTAGTGTACGAAATCTCAACTAGAAACGCCCCCACCTCGGGTTAGTGTACGAAATCTTAACTAAAAATGCCCCCACCTCGGGTTAGTGTACGAAATCTCAACTAGAAACGCCCCCACCTCGGGTTAGTGTACGAAATCTTAACTAGAAACGCCCCCGCCTCGGGTTAGTGTACGAAATCTTAACTAGAAACACCCCCGCCTCGGGTTAGTGTACAAAATCTTAACTAAAAATGCCCCCGCCTCGGGTTAGTGTACGAAATCTCAACTAGAAACGCCCCCACCTCGGGTTAGTGTACAAAATCTTAACAAAAACACCACTGCCTTGGGTTAGTGTACGAGTGTCAAGAAGTGTACTATACTAGTGTACTATACTAGTGTACTATACTAGTGTACTATACTAGTGTACTATACACTGATTCGAGTGCGAAATATCACAAATGTATGACGAGGACAGAGTGCAACAAAAAGATAAAGAAGATGAATATGTGACCAGAACATATCGCAAAAATAACACAAAAAATACAAAGCAATGAATAAACAAATTGAAAAATATGAATATGGTTAAAATGTGAAAAATCACATTAATTAAATATTTACATCAGACGTTTTGTATTTTGTTCAATATCAGAGGCCATTTTGTGTTTTTTTTCTTTAACGGCAGACATTTTGTGACTTTTCTGTATTCTGATTTTTTTTTTCTGCTGTTTTTGTTTCTCATTGGCTGTTTCTCTGTGCTGCACTCTGGCTATTTCTCTGTGCTGCGTTCTGATTGGCTCTCTGTGCTTTGCTCTGATTGGCTGTCTCTCTGTGCTTTGCTCTGATTGGCTGTCTCTCTGTGCTTTGCTCTGATTGGCTGGCTCTCTGTGCTTTGCTCTGATTGGCTCAGGTGGGTGGCAGTGGGCGAAGCCAGCGTTGTCGTGGCGATCTCTGCTCCTCATCGTCTCGACAGTGAAGAGGCTGTTCAGTTCTGTGTCACACGCCTCAAGGCCTCCGTCCCCATTTGGAAGAAGGTCAGACCTGGACCTGGACCAGACCTGGACCGGACCTGGACCTGTACAAAACCTGGACCAGACCTGAACCAGACCTGAACCAGACCTGAACCCGACCTGAACCAGACCTGAACCAGACCTGAACCAGACCTGAACCAGACCTGAACCAGATCTGGTCAGTGGAAAACCTCCAGAAGAATCAGGGGGATGTCTCTCTGTCTGTGCCCAGGAAAGTGATGCCGTTCTGTGCTTGGATTGACTGGACCTGCCCCTGTGTGTCCTGGTTCAGACCTGGTTTAGTCCTGGTTTAGACCTGGTTCAGTCCTGGTTTAGTCCTGGTTTAGTCCTGGTTTAGTCCTGGTTCAGTTGTGGTTTAGACCTGGTTCAGTCCTGGTTCAGTTGTGGTTTAGACCTGGTTTAGACCTGGTTTAGACCTGGTTTAGACCTGGTTCAGTCCTGGTTTAGTCCTGGTTTAGTCCTGGTTTAGTCCTGGTTCAGTTGTGGTTTAGACCTGGTTTAGACCTGGTTTAGACCTGGTTTAGTCCTGGTTTAGTCCTGGTTTAGTCCTGGTTTAGTCCAGGTTTAGTCCAGGTTTAGTCCTGGTTTAGTCCTGGTTCAGTCCTGGTTTAGTCCTGGTTCAGTCCTGGTTCAGTCCTGGTTTAGACCTGGTTTAGACCTGGTTCAGACCTGGTTTAGTCCTGGTTTAGACCTGGTTTAGACCTGGTTCAGACCTGGTTTAGACCTGGTTTAGACCTGGTTCAGACCTGGTTTAGACCTGGTTTAGACCTGGTTCAGACCTGGTTTAGTCCTGGTTTAGACCTGGTTTAGTCCTGGTTTACTACTGGTTTAGTCCTGGTTTAGACCTGGTTCAGACCTGGTTTAGTCCTGGTTTAGACCTGGTTTACTCCTGCTTCAGACCTGGTTTAGTCCTGGTTAGTCCTGGTTTAGTCCTGGTTTACTCCTGGTTTAGAACTGGTTTAGACCTGGTTTAGTCCTGGTTTACTCCTGGTTTAGACCTGGTTTAGTCCTGGTTTACTCCTGGTTTAGACCTGGTTTAGACCTGGTTTAGTCCTGGTTTACTCCTGGTTTACTCCTGGTTTAGACCTGGTTTAGACCTGGTTTAGACCTGGTTTAGTCCTGGTTCAGACCTGGTTTAGTCCTGGTTTAGACCTGGTTCAGACCTGGTTTAGACCTGGTTTAGACCTGGTTTAGTCCTGGTTTACTCCTGGTTTAGACCTGGTTTAGACCTGGTTTAGACCTGGTTTAGTCCTGGTTTAGACCTGGTTTAGACCTGGTTTAGACCTGGTTCAGACCTGGTTTAGACCTGGTTTAGACCTGGTTTAGACCTGGTTTAGACCTGGTTTAGACCTGGTTTAGACCTGGTTTAGACCTGGTTTAGACCTGGTTTAGACCTGGTTTAGACCTGGTTTAGACCTGGTTTAGACCTGGTTCAGACCTGGTTTTTCCTGGTTTTTACAGGAGGTGTATGAGAACAGCGAGTCCAGTTGGAAGGAGAACTCTGAGTGCAGCTGGAGCCAAAAAAACAGGACCCAGACTTGTGTTGAATAAAAGTGATTCATTGTTGTTGGTTTGCTGTCAGTTTTTGTCCAGCTCCAGTCCGACTCTTTACAGACTCCTCTATTTTGTGTTAAAATCTAAATGTGTAATGACTCATCTTCCCACAATGCATCAGTGAACAGTTTTATAGACAAAATTAAATGTGACTCAGGCTCAGCTCGACTCTTCTGATAACCTCTGTGGGTTTTATGTAAACATTCGAATGATCCATTTCCAAAACAAACAGAAAACCCAGTCTCTACAATTTAGCAAGTACACATGTATAATGCAAAAACAATAAAGATATTCAAAAGTGTGTTTGATCAAAAGATGTTTCTATTTATGTTGTCATTTTAGCAACTGTTAGCTCCCTTTTCTCTGTGTTAGATCTGCTTCAGTCTGGTTTAATGTATAAAGGCAGTCTGTGTTTATTTATTTATCCATTGAATATTAGGGACAAATCACACTCGTGAATGACAAAAAGTTCGGGGTCAAAGGCTTTTATTTTGGAGTACTGGACGTACCGGCTGACCCCTGACCCTGCTGCGCTCTGAGGTAGTGATGGAATCAAAGCTTCATGAGGCAGTGATACAGACAAAAGAGTGACATCTGCTGGGTGAGTGCTAGAACTGCATCTGAGTGGAAGACCTGACAAAGCCTCAATGCTGCCTGACAAGCTGCTTTGTACTTGTATGTAATAAACGGTGGCCAGAACTCTAATATTTTCTACTTTTGAGGAGCTCATGCTGCAGTTGTTTTGTAAGATGAAGGGCTGTTTGGTTTTTATTGGTTGGTGCCTTTACAGCCAGTTTGTGTTGGACCATTCTAGTGACCATGAGACCATAGACCATGAGTGGAATAACCTTTGAGGCAGAAAGATTTGTTTCTGCTGACATCTCCTTGGAGGCCAGATGAACATCTAAACACTCTTGGATTGTGTCATAGCCTGCATGTCAGGGGAGAAATGTCTGTAGTGAGGGATGACAGTGCTGCACCAGCTGGTTCATGTTGTTCATACAGTCTTTCAAACATCAAATATGTGGTGTTCCAGCGGTTTCAACCTCTTGAACCAGTTTGTGAAGTGGGTTCTGGAGCTGGGTTTGCATCTCTGAGTTTTTCTTTTTCTTCTGTGCTTTTCTTAAAAAATGTGACAATTCTACGTCCTCTTGTTCTGATGTCTGCAAGTGCAGGGTTTTGATCCGGTGCCTTCTTCATGATGAGATTAAAACTGTGGGCTAAACATTTTGGCATAAAGAGTCATATTTGATGCACTGTCTGTGATCAAACAATGCACTTTATTTCCCAAGCCTCACTGCTCCAGTTGTTGCTCCATGGCGTCCCTCAGATTTTCTGCAATGGGACCAAAACAAGAAAAACACTTATGGGCTCCATGTTCTGATTTATAAAGTGGCAGGTGACCCCCTGATAGGCATCCATGTTGGGGTCCATACATCTGCAGTTAAACTTCCTGTTTTGCCTTCTCTTTAGCGTATTGATATTTTCAACCATAGCTTTTTAAGGCCTGGCAACAGGCAGAAGGCTGTAGGTCCAGGTTCTGGACAAAAGCCCTGAAGCCTTTAAAGACCTGCACCACTTTAAATGGTTCAGCGTCAAGCACAACCATATTGACCAGTGCCTCGTCCAACTCAGCTTGCTGTTCTTACAGTGAAAGTATACAAAAAATATTATTCTAAAAGGTTATTACCTCACTCACTCAAACAGCTCTCTGATGTGCCTATTATCTCCATAATAATCCACATTCCAGCTAATACTAAGTAATACTCTCCCTGCCTTCAATTCAAATGACAAATGCAATAATGGCGTTGACAACACTCCTCTCAGCAATCCCACGGTTTGAGCAGTGATTCAGACCCTATTAAACACCAAACCCATCAAAAGTCCCACATAGCAGCTCGACAAGTCATGTGAACATGTGGCCTCTCGCAGCGGTCACGTGACTGTAGGCGTGCAGAATCTCACAACACTTCCGCTTTCAAAGATCGATTCAGTGTCGAGCAAACGGGCTCGAGCAGAACATCAGTCGGGAAAGCTCGCCCCGTGGCCCGGGCCCGCTCTGCGCCTGTCCCCGCTGTGTGTGGAGCTCGGAGGCCGGGTAGTGGAGCACCATGACGGCCCTGGAGCTCGCGATGCAGGGCCTGGCCGTGTTCGGCTTCCTGCTGTTCGTGGTGCTGTGGCTAATGCACTTCATGTCCATCATCTATGTGTGAGTAGCTGACAGGCTAAAGCTAACGGCGTTTTCTTTGCCTCTTTGCTGCGCTCTGTTCCATTTGTCTTCGCGTTTAACGCCTGAGCACAAACAAACCCCGGTCCTAGACGGTTCTAACGGGGTTATACATGTTTTAAGCCCGGTATGAACGCGTTATAAACGGTTCGCCGGTTCATAGAGGGGCGTTTTCTTTCGTAATGGCTACCGTTAGCTTTAGCTTCTGAGCTAATTCCGGTCATGTTATTCTATTCTCTCATCTCAGATGTCTTTATTCTGACTCTGAATGTAATGTTCACACCTTTATGTGCCGTCAGTATTTTTAAACGGTTTAAATATTGTGATCTGTGGTTTAGTTTTGGCGTTTTCCAGCTTATTTTGCTGCGTTAGCTCGTTAGCACTTCCCTGAGGCTATAACTTCCTCCTGAAAATAAAACTGTGACTGTAAACACAGACAACTTTAGAAGGACAGAGGGAAACAGGAAAGGTAAGAACGAGGAAAAAAATACGTAAAGATTGATCTGCTTTTATTGAATTGGGCTTATTTTAATCCAGTTAATGTCAGTAACATTGTTAGTTTCTCTCGTTTAAAGGCTTTATGTCTTTATTTAACGAGCATGTGTTTAAAGGAGCTAAATGAGGTGATAACTCGTGAATAATCTGTGTCTCTGTCAGAGTTACATCATATTTCTGACTAAGTCTGGAGTTAAACTGAGGATGAAGGACCTACGTCACATGATGGTCACACTTTGCTCACAGTTTGGTCAAGGCCTTGAACGCCTCTTGTACTCTTTGAGGTTGTTTCTTTATAATTTAAAGCTAATTTTTAAAATGTTACAAAGAGAGAAATGCAGAGAGGAGTGATGCTGTGGTATTAACAGTGTCCTGGTACATGCAGTGTTTTTATGATAATTTTTAATGACCACGAATTTACTGATGCATGTTTGTTTTAGTGAAATCAGAGGACTCCAGTATTTACTGCTCTGTTGGAGTTTATTAAGTCCCCTCTTCTTCTCTAAACCTTCTCAGAGGAATAAGACCCTTTCTCTGGGGCTTATTAGTATCTTTATTGTCTTCAGAGTCTTTATGGACATTATTTAAGCTTCTTTGGAGCCAAAGCAGCATCAGACTCAACACAGAGGTCAGAGCAGGGTCACTGGACATTATTTTGTCCCAAATTAACAACTCGTGTAAATGTAATTTTTTTTCTCAGAGACTAGTCTAAGTGAGATCTGAATGTAAACCTGTCTCGGGCAAAACAGAACCTTATTTAGACCAGTATTTTCCACCATGTGATAAATGTGTGTCTGATAATGAGCAGCAGTAGGTTCTGAGTTATCGTCACGTCTGTGATGAAAAACCAAAAGCTCATCTGTGAAAGAGTCAGAGCAACACTGCAAAATACCCTCAAACTTGCATCTCTGATGTCAGTTTCCATATTCAAACAGAAACGGATTATAGTTGACACTTGCTCGTGCTGATAAATCCGATTCACATCCGTATGCAGACACACACATAAATACACACTTACACTCTTGCATTTCACACACATCTTATTCTCACACATGCACTCCACTCTTTGTTGGGGTTAGACCTCAGTTTCACAGTTCTCACTGTCTTCTGTTTTTCTATTTTTATATACTTGTTCTGTATTGTTTTGTGTACTTTTGTCTGTGTGTAATTGTATGTGTTGTTTTAGTACTTTTGTCTATGTTCAGTTGTGTGCATGTTATTTATTCCTGCCAGAGCCTCTTTAGGTCATGTTTGTAAATGGAACTGGAACACTGGACACTGAACAGTTTACCTGGACTTAATATTGGACTGGACTATTTTAACTTAAAAATAAAACTACCAGTTGCTCATGGAGTGCAGTGAGCTTCTTAAGGCATGTGTAGCAAACATTTGTAAAAAATAAAATAAAAAGAGAATTAGGCTAAGTGATAAAGCTAAATTGTTTCGGGGCACCACCTCAAAGAGGAAAGGAATAGTAAAGCCTAATATGAATCTGAACATGAGTTCTTAAGCCAGACAGTGATCCGTAAATGAAATGAAACAACTACAAACTTAAGCATAAATTAATGAGAAACGATGACCTTTATTGACCAGAATTAACAAACAGACGGCATTTGAATATGCAGATTGAATCAACAATAAATAACAGGAGTATATTCATGGATTGAAACAATAAACCTTTCTTATTGAAGGTGGGATATGATTTTACGGGAATAAATCAAAAATTGACGCAGTTATTGAATTTAGAAAAACGGTCTAAAAGAGTTAAACTAAATTTAAGTTAAGTTAAGTTTAATCTTTATGACAACTCTGTATCAAGTAAATGTGTAGATCTTACTGGAAGAGCTAAGGCTGGAGGTCAGAGGTCAGAGGCCTGGAGCCAACAGGAATGGGTCCAAACTTCTCAGTACTGCTGATGATGGTTTGGAGTTGGGTCCCCAACACTAGCTGACTGGTGTGGTCCTCTGTGGATGGCTCTTGGTGGATCTGCTCTGGGTTCTCTCTGCCTAGAGCTGAGCCGCTGCTCGCCGGGGTCAGAGGTCAGGAGCATCCCCGGTCTGTGAGACGGGCTGATATCTGTGCCTTTATGGCCAGCTGAGTCACAGTTAAACCAGAGTCCGGCATAAAGAAAGTTAGGTCTCAGGTGAAAAATGCCAATTGAAAAAGCATTCAGAATTCTTGGTAAAGTTTAAAAACGTGTCCTTTGGACGAATAGAACTTAAGAAGGCTACGGTGAAGAAAAAAAAAAAAAAAAAAAAAAAAAAAAATATATATATATATATATATATATATATATATATATATATATTATATATATATATATATATTATATATATATTATATATTATACACACATACATACATACACACCTACCTCATACCTGTAGTTTATACCCCTTCCTCAAACCTAAAACAATAATAAAAAAACAAAACAAATAAAACCAAATTTTAGTTTTTAGTTTTTCTTTGACGTCTTTGCATTAGACTTCATTTTTCAGATGTATAAAAGCAACCCTGAACTTAAAAAAAGTGCATCCAGGTCTCAGGTTTTAAATAATCCTGGCTCTTTCTGAGGTGCATTTAAACCACTGCTTTATTATTTAGTGCCTGATATTTTTTATTTTATGTGAAACCTAAGCCACTTCAGATCAACGGTTCTGAGTCTCACCAAAACCTCTTCATCAAAACAGGTCTTGTACAAAGACCAGACTGTACTTGGCCAATTTAACTGGATTTAAATCTGTATTTTCACTGAGACAGATTCTTTTTTTTCGATCTTTATCAGGAGGCTGCACCTGCACCGGAAACGTCCCGAGGTGAAGCAGCCCTTCGCTCAGTTCTCGGGAGTGTCTCTGCTCAAACCGCTCAAAGGAGTCGACCCCAACCTCGTCTCAAACTTGGAGACCTTCTTCACCCTGGACTACCCCAAGGTACAGGACTGGAACAGGTTTTAGAGGGATTTAAAGAGGTTTTTGAGGGGCTAGAGCAGGTTTTAGTTGGATTTGACCCTGTTTTCTCTGTTTTTCTTGATTTGCTCTGGTTTTAAGCTTATTTCTCCTTTTCCTGCTGTATGTAATCCTGTTTTCTCTGGTTCAGTCTGGTTTTGACCTGGTTTTCCCTGGCTCTGACCCGGTTTTCTGCTCTGGTTCAGTCTGTTTTTGAACCGGTTTTCCATGGTTTCTGTTCCAGTACGAGATCCTGCTGTGTGTCCAGGACCAGGACGACCCGGCTGTAGACGTCTGTAAAAAGCTGTTGGGGAAGTATCCTGGCGTCGACGCGCGCCTCTTCATCGGTAACAGCCCTGGGTTCACACTGAGCACGTGCAGATCAGCCACACTCCAACCAATCTTGAACTGTTTTATTTTATATTATTTATTTATTTTATTTATTTATTTATTAATAAACAGAAATGGATCAATTCAATCAATGGATACGAAACTGTTCCTGTTAACGCTGGTGGCTAACATTAGCTCCTCAGTAATAAGAACAGTTATAATGTACTGTTAGCGGCTAATGTTAGCTCTGGTTTCAGGAGGAAAGAAGGTGGGGATAAACCCCAAGATCAACAACCTGATGCCGGGCTACGAGGGAGCCAAGTACAGCCTGGTCTGGATCTGTGACAGCGGCATCAGGGGTAGGTCTCACAACAACAACAACAAAAATAAAACGGAGACAAACCTGCTAATGTTAACTGTGTCCCTCAGTGAAACCGGACACGCTCACAGACATGACCAATCAGATGACAGAGAAGGTGGGGCTGGTCCACGGTTTACCGTACGTTGCCGACCGCCAGGGATTTGCAGCTACGCTAGAACAGGTAACGTGCTAACACTACGCTAGAACAGGTAACGTGCTAACACTACGATAGAACAGGTAACGTGCTAACACTACGCTAGAACAGGTAACGTGCTAACACTACGCTAGAACAGGTAATGTGCTAACACTACGCTAGAACAGGTAACGTGCTAACACTACGATAGAACAGGTAACGTGCTAACACTACGCTAGAACAGGTAACGTGCTAACACTACGATAGAACAGGTAACGTGCTAACACTACGATAGAACAGGTAACGTGCTAACACTACGCTAGAACAGGTAACGTGCTAACACTACGCTAGAACAGGTAACGTGCTAACACTACGATAGAACAGGTAACGTGCTAACACTACGATAGAACAGGTAACGTGCTAACACTACGATAGAACAGGTAACGTGCTAACACTACGATAGAACAGGTAACGTGCTAACACTACGATAGAACAGGTAACGTGCTAACACTATGCTAGAACAGATAACGAGCTAACACAGACTAACACTACGATAAAACACGGAATGAGCTAACGATGCGCTAGAACAGATCTTTTGTTAGTCTCCTCAGGGCTTGTGTTTGTCCCCTCAGGTGTACTTCGGGACGTCCCACCCTCGCTCCTACATCTCGGCGAACGTCACAGGTATAAAATGTGTCACAGGTATGTCGTGCCTGATGAGGAAGGACGTCCTGGACCAGGCTGGAGGGCTGGTGGCCTTTGCTCAGTACATCGCTGAGGACTACTTCATGGCCAAAGCCATTGCCGACAGGTACCACTCACCTTTACTGCTGCTCTCTGGTCTGTGGGTCTGTGGGTCTGTGGGTCTGTAGGCCTGTGTCTGTAGGCCTGTGTCTGTAGGTTTGAGTCTGTAGGCCTGTGTCTGTAGGTTTGAGTCTGTAGGCCTGTGTCTGTAGGTTTGAGTCTGTAGGCCTGTGTCTGTAGGTTTGTGTCCTAAGGTTTGAGTCTGTAGGCCCGTGTCTGTAGGCCCGTGTCTGTAGGCCAGTGTCTGTAGGCCTGTGTCTGTAGGCCTGTGTCCTAAGGTTTGAGTCTGTAGGATTAAGTCTGTAGGCCTGTGTCTGTGGGCCTGTGTCTGTAGACTGTGTCTGTAGGTTTAAGTCTGTGGGCCTGTGTCTGTAGACTGTGTCTGTAGGCCTGTGTCTGTAGGCCTGTGTCTGTAGGCCTGTGTCTGTAGGCCTGTGTCTGTAGGCCTGTGTCTGTGGGCCTGTGTCTGTGGGCCTGTGTCTGTAGGTTTAAGTCTGTGGACCTGTGTCTGTGGGCCTGTGTCTGTGTGTCTGTGGACCTGTGTCTGTAGGCCTGTGTCTGTGGGTTTAAGTCTGTAGGCCTGTGTCTGTGGGCCTGTGTCTGTAGGTTTAAGTCTGTGGGCCTGTGTCTGTGGGCCTGTGTCTGTAGTCCTGTGTCTGTGGGCCTGTGTCTGTGGGCCTATGTCTGTAGGTTTAAGTCTGTGGACCTGTGTCTGTGGGCCTGTGTCTGTAGGTTTAAGTCTGTGGACCTGTGTCTGTGGGCCTGTGTCTGTAGGTTTAAGTCTGTGGACCTGTGTCTGTGGGCCTGTGTCTGTAGGTTTAAGTCTGTGGGCCTGTGTCTGTGGGCCTGTGTCTGTAGGCCTGTGTCTGTGGGCCTGTGTCTGTGGGCCTGTGTCTGTGTGTCTGTGGACCTGTGTCTGTAGGCCTGTGTCTGTGTGTCTGTGTGTCTGTGGACCTGTGTCTGTAGGCCTGTGTCTGTGTGTCTGTGGACCTGTGTCTGTAGGCCTGTGTCTGTGTGTCTGTGTGTCTGTGGACCTGTGTCTGTAGGCCTGTGTCTGTGTGTCTGTGGACCTGTGTCTGTAGGCCTGTGTCTGTGTGTCTGTGGACCTGTGTCTGTAGGCCTGTGTCTGTGGGCCTGTGTCTGTGTGTCTGTAGGCCTGTGTCTGTAGGCCTGTGTCTGTGTGTCTGTGGACCTGTGTCTGTAGGCCTGTGTCTGTAGGCCTCTGTCTGTGTGTCTGTGGACCTGTGTCTGTAGGCCTGTGTCTGTAGGCCTGTGTCTGTGGGCCTGTGTCTGTGTGTCTGTGGACCTGTGTCTGTAGGCCTGTGTCTGTGTGTCTGTGGACCTGTGTCTGTAGGCCTGTGTCTGTAGGCCTGTGGGCCTGTGTCTGTGGGCCTGTGTCTGTGTGTCTGTGGACCTGTGTCTGTAGGCCTGTGTCTGTGGGCCTGTGTCTGTAGGTTAGAGTCTGTAGGCCTGTGTCTGTGGGCCTGTGTCTGTGGACCTGTGTCTGTAGGCCTGTGTCTGTGGGCCTGTGTCTGTAGGTTAGAGTCTGTAGGCCTGTGTCTGTGGGCCTGTGTCTGTGGACCTGTGTCTGTGGGCCTGTGTCTGTGGACCTGTGTCTGTAGGCCTGTGTCTGTAGGCCTGTGTCTGTAGGCCTGTGTCTGTGGGCCTGTGTCTGTGTGTCTGTGGACCTGTGTCTGTGGGCCTGTGTCTGTGGGCCTGTGTCTGTAGGTTAGAGTCTGTAGGCCTTCTGTAGCAGCCTGATGGAGTAGACGTTGCCCTGACTCGTCCCAGGGTGGAGTCGTCTTTATTTTATGGTGGAGGTGTCCCGGGTGGAGGCAGTGAGTGTTGAGTTCTGTGCTGAACCCTGCAGTTCCTCTGAGCTCCACCAGAGGGAGTCATGTGTCTCATGTTTTCTGTATCGGTCTTTAATCTGGTTTTCCTGCAGGGGGTGGAAGTTCTCGATGGCGACGCAGGTGGCGCTGCAGAACTCTGGCTCTTACTCCATCGCGCAGTTCCAGTCCAGGATGATCAGGTGACCTCCACGTCTCTCTCTGATTGGACCACGGCACCGGTCCCTCTTCTGTTAGACCTGCCTTCACTGAGTCCCTGTGTTAGAAACAGTCACGTTCTTTTTTTCCAGGTGGACTAAGCTGAGGATCAACATGCTTCCTGGAACGGTCCTGGAGCCGGTCTCAGAGTGTTTTCTGGCCAGTCTCATCATCGGCTGGGCAGCGCACTACGTCTTCAGGTACCACACCTACAGCTAATATCATCATATAACCCGGGACACACCTCACTACAACACCATCTAACAACAATGACAGAAGTGTTTTCACAGCTCCGTGACTTTAAATCTGGGTCTTTGTCCCTGAGTAGACTCCATAATCACTTTGATTGGTTCATATATGTCTGTTCTCGTCTCTGATTGGTTCATATATGTCTGTTCTTGTCTCTGATTGGTTCATACCCCTCTGTTCTCGTCTGATTGGTTCATATATGTCTGTTCTCGTCTCTGATTGGTTCATATATGTCTGTTCTTGTCTCTGAT
Organism: Rhyacichthys aspro; assembly: GCA_036850595.1. Lineage (NCBI taxonomy): Eukaryota > Metazoa > Chordata > Actinopteri > Gobiiformes > Rhyacichthyidae > Rhyacichthys > Rhyacichthys aspro. Next base: position 34,048,472 of record CM072159.1, read on the forward strand.
TGGTTCATACCCCTCTGTTCTCGTCTCTGATTGGTTCATACCCCTCTGTTCTCGTCTCTGATTGGTTCATACCCCTCTGTTCTCGTCTCTGATTGGTTCATACCCCTCTGTTCTCGTCTCTGATTGGTTCATACCCCTCTGTTCTCGTCTCTGATTGGTTCATACCCCTCTGTTCTCGTCTCTGATTGGTTCATACCCCTCTGTTCTCGTCTCTGATTGGTTCATACCCCTCTGTTCTCGTCTCTGATTGGTTGTTTATGTTCCTGGTGCAGGTGGGACATGATGGTGTTTTTCATGTGCCACTGTTTGGCCTGGTTCATCTCAGACTACATCCAGCTCACAGGTGTCCAGGTAAGTCTCACCTTTACCTTTGCGGCTGATGTTTGTCCCGGTTCGGCTCAGTTTTGTGTCTAACTCCTGTTCTTCTCTGTCGTGTCTCAGGGCGGCTCTCCGTGTTTCTCGAAGCTGGACTTTGCCGTGGCCTGGTTCATCCGGGAGTCAATGGCGGTGCAGATCTTCCTGTCGGCGCTGTGGGACCCCACCATTAGCTGGAGAACTGGTCGGTACCGGCTTCGCTGCGGGGGCACGGCCGAGGAGGTTCTGGATGTTTGACCAACACCACGGAAACAGACAGAGACTGTGCTTTTTAACGTATTTATATTTCATTTGTTTGGTGCTAAAACAATCGGAGTTTATCGAACGACGAGCCTCCTTTCCTCCTTTGTCCTCAAACGGACCTCACCAGAACCTTAGTCCTACAGAGACCGGGTCCTGGTCCGGAGCTGAGACTCAGTCCTACAGAGACCGTGTCCTGGTCCGGAGCTGAGACTCAGTCCTACAGAGACCGTGTCCTGGTCCGGAGCTGAGACTCAGTCCTACAGAGACCGGGTCCTGGTCCGGAGCTGAGACTCAGTCCTACAGAGACCGGGTCCTGGTCCGGAGCTGAGACTCAGTCCTACAGAGACCGGGTCCTGGTCCGGAGCTGAGACTCAGTCCTACAGAGACCGGGTCCTGGTCCGGAGCTGAGACTCACTCCGACAGAAATAGCTTTGACTTGGTTTTTAAATCTATAAATAAATCATACTGAACATATGGTGCATTCAGGTGCTCATTGGGAACTCAGGAACTCGTTTTTCCGAGTTGAAATTGCACATGAAGCCTGCTGGAGTCGGAACAACAGCTCTGAAACTCAGGTGAGTTGGAGTCACCTGGGATTCTGTTGACGTTATTTTCATCATCAGGAGGAGGAAAGCAAATGTTTAAGATATTTTAGTTTAATATAGTTATATAATCATTTAAAAATATTTCATACCTACTGTTTTCCTCATGAAATAAGCCTATATGGACAAAAAGCTAGTTGTACTGTCAAATTATCAAGTTATTAGACTATATACTAAGTTATTTATTTATTCTCGTCTGTATTTAGAGGTTTCAACACACGTCATGTTCACTTCTTATGTTTTGAATAGTCTTCCTTTTCTTGAAGCGCTGCTAATAACTGCTGCTGTGACTGGATTCATTCATTTAAACACAACAGTAGCACATTTTTGACTTTGCCTCCATCTTCCTTGTTGTTATGGTTTAGTATGTTCTGACATTCAGCTTAAATCATGTGAACACAGCGAATCCAGAAGAACAACTTCCTGACTTAGATACTCCAAGTTTCTGAGGAGCACCTGAATGCACCAACAGAGCATTATATGTTAAGTGTGTCTGAGGTGGATTGACATTGACATAAACCAATCACAGCTGAGCACACCATTGTCTTGCAAATACTTTTTAGCGTCAACCTTAAAAATAAAAAAAAAAAATTAAAAAGCGGAAAAAGAGGGAAAGGAGGAAGTGTGCGTCCTTCATAAATGATGTGTGGTTTAAAAACAAGCACTGACCAATCAGAATCCAGCTGCTGCGATCTGATTGGATGCTCAGATCCCCTGCTGAACTGTGAAAAAAACTACAAGAAGAAGAAGAGAAGAAGAAATGCAGAAGAAAATGAGGGGAAATGTTTAAACAGAAAAAGAACAAAACTGCAGCTTTATTTAAAAGAAAAAGAAAAATATTAATAAGAACAAAAAAAAAAAAAGGCGGGAAGCAAAATGAGGAGAATTTTGGAAATAAGTCCGGGTCTACACCAGGTCTAAATCTGGTCTACACCAGGTCTAAATCTGGTCTAATGAATCCCCAAAAGGAAACAGAACTCACAGAATGTTTTAAGATTATTTGAGTCAGAATGTGTATGATTCCGCTGAAAGTTTGTATTTTATTTAAAAGAATCAGTGAGGTTGAACTGGAATAAAATCACTTTAGTCAAACTAAAACCACACCGTAATGGAATATAATCAACAAATCTCTAAATATAATTGAAGAAAAAAGACTTATTTTGATGAAATTTATTAAATTATAATAATTTGGAATGTTTTATATGAATCAGATTCATGAGTTTAAATGAGGTCTATAAAGTGGTTTGCAGAAGAGATTTGTTTCTCAGTTTACAGTTTTGTTTGGGTTTGAGTTAAACCTAAAAAAAAGTTCCATAAAAGCTCAGTTTTCTATGTTTTCTCTTCCTCTCTTCCTTTTTTGTTTCCCACCAAAAACACGTGATGTTTAAAGTGAGCACTGATGAATTCCAGTATTTGACAAATGTTCGCAACATTTCATCAAATAAAACAAAAACAGGACCAAAAAAAGTGATAAATTGTTAAAGTGTGAATGTGAGCGTGTTTTTTAAAAGTTAGCGTTTAGCCGTTAGCTGCTAGCTCAGAGTTCGGTTGATGATTCAGAGTCGGACGAACTTATTGTTGCTGTCGTCCAATAGGAAATAGAGGAAATATTGTTTATTTTATAAATTATCTGCTGTAGATTTCGACCAATCACACGCCAGGATTGTGTCCACTGAAGAATAAAGTTTTACCTTCAAAACAAACTGCATCTTTAAATGTGTTTTATTTGAGCTTGACCCACTGAAACTGTACTACTTTAATTTTTAAAAATGTTGCAAAAATGTTTGTAAAAAATACTTTTGCCCTATTTGATTGATTTAATTTTTTAATTTGTTTTTACACAATTTATTTTATCTTTTTCATTTTTATATTTCTCAAAAACAAAGTCTGCAAAAGCTGTTAAAGGGTCATTCTTCGCAGTTTTTAATTTTAGTAAAATTAGCAAAATCAATATTTTTTTCAATTTCATATATTCAAGTTATAATTTTGGGGGGTTATGCGAGTCTGGGAATGTAAAAAAAACAACTTTGATTTTGATTAATTTAAATTTTTTGTTTTTTAACAACATAAACCACATTGCAGTGGTAGACTATTGACAAAATCCCGAAGAGACACAGGTGGAACAATTTCATTTTAAAGGTGTAAAAAAGACTGTAATAAAAAAGAAAAATTTAAATTCACCCAAAATACACAAACTGGCCAAATATTATGCCCTTTGCATCAACACAAGGTTATACTAAAATTTAAAAAAATTGCAGGACCAGGAGCATTAAATAAACAAATCTAAATAACAGTTGGATTAAAATGACACAAATGTGGATTTTTTTTCAGCCTTTTATTGAACAAATACAAACTAAAGCAGGGCACTCTTGGCGTACGACAAGAGGCACAGCGATTGGTCGAATGAGCCTCTAAGCTCCGCCCACACGGCCTCCAGATGAGATGAGAGGCGGAGCAACATCTCCACGGCAACAGGGTCATGTGACACGGCCCTCAGGTGGTTCTGGGGAAAAACAGATATAAAGGTGATAAACCAGGTAAAACCAGGTCAAAACCAGGTCAGGTCCAACTAAAATCACAAAGTCCAACTGTCTACTGCGTGTAGTTGTAACAGAGCGCTGTGATTGGATGGTGCTGATGTAACGGAGCGCTGTGATTGGATGGTGCTGATGTAACGGAGCGCTGTGATTGGATGGTGCTGATGTAACGGAGCGCTGTGATTGGATGGTGCTGATGTAACAGAGCTGTGATTGGATGGTGCTGATGTAACGGAGCGCTGTGATTAGCCGGTGTTGATGTAACGGAGCGCTGTGATTGGATGGTGCTGATGTAACGGAGCGCTGTGATTGGATGGTGCCGATGTAACAGAGCGCTGTGATTGGATGGTGCTGATGTAACGGAGCGCTGTGATTGGATGGTGCTGATGTAACGGAGCGCTGTGATTGGATGGTGCTGATGTAACGGAGCGCTGTGATTGGATGGTGCTGATGTAACAGAGCGCTGTGATTGGATGGTGCTGATGTAACGGAGCGCTGTGATTGGATGGTGCTGATGTAACAGAGCGCTGTGATTGGATGGTGCTGATGTAACGAAGCGCTGTGATTGGTCGGTGTAGATGTAACAGCGCTGTGATTGGATGGTGCTGATGTAACAGAGCGCTGTGATTGGATGGTGCTGATGTAACGGAGCTCTGTGATTAGCCGGTGTTGATGTAACGGAGCACTGTGATTGGATGGTGCTGATGTAACAGAGCGCTGTGATTGGCCAGTGTTGATGTAATGGAGCGCTGTGATTGGCTGACCTGGAGGAACAGAGCGAGGTAGCCATGAGCCAGATCAAAGTCCCGCCCACTGCTCAACATGCTGTCAATCATCAGGAGGAAGGCACCCCTCCCTTCAGGTGTCAGAGCAGAGATCTCCACGGCAACAAGGGACGGCCCACTGTCCTTCAGCAGAGACAGGGGGGTCGCGTCTGAAAACAAGGGGAAACCGGTTATAGACCAGTTCTGAACCTGGGATAAAAAATCCCATCTCTTCTGTTACGTTATGACATCATAAGGTCACTCACATGATCCGGTCTTCAGAGCCTCCTCCAGAGCCAGGCTGAACTCTGACCTCTGACCCAGTGCTCCCCAAGTCACGACCTTTGACTGGAGCAGAGTCATGTGATCAGAGTCATGTGATCAGTGACGGTGCAGGTGTTTGTGATGTTACAGGTGAGTGTTACCTGAGCGTCCTGCGTCGTAGTGGGAACAGTGAACTGAGGCTTGAGGCCGGGGATTGTGGGTAAAAAGAAGGGAGCGGTGGGAGGAGCAGCAGGGGGCGCTGTGGGTTTGTTCCTTCGCTGAAACAAACAGAAAACAGCTTTAACATCGAGTTTATCGTTATTTTAAAACAGAAAAGTGGAATAAAGCGGACCTTAATCTCCTGAAGCTGAAGCAGCGACCTCCATCTTGATTCTGGTAAAAGAGACAGAGTCACAAGCTCCGCCCCCAGCTGCTCATGCGACATGTACGCATCATCACCCTCTGATGATGTCACTTCCTCCTCCTCCACACAGACGCACGGCAGCGCCTCATTGGTCGGCTGGAAGTCCGAGGGGAGGGGGCGGAGTCCCACGGGTCCGCACAGGCTGCGATTGGTCCTGAGGAGAGAGCTGCGCCGTGATTGGTCAAGACTAACACAGGGTAAATACAGGGCTGTGATTGGCTGTTACCATAGAAACACTCCCAGGCTGTCGATGTGTGCCGTCGCCAGGAAGTCTCCGGTCGGCGACAAGGACACACCCACCGGCGCCATGGCAACAAGGAAACAGTCCACCAGACTAGGAGAGAAAGACCGGGTCTAAACCAGGTCTGAACCAGGACTGAACCAGGTTTAGACCAGGTCTGAACCAGGAAACAGTCCAGTATCAAGCCCCCCCTCGAATGACAAACAAGAAGTCGGCCATTTTACATTAAAACGTTAAAAAATATTGACTGCACAAAAAATTCCCGGTGAATTTTACTTTTTTCTTGTTAACAGAACTCAAATTGTTAGAACTTGAATCATATTCAGTCCTCGGGCCTGAACACATCTGTATGGAAAAAGAGAACTGACCCAATAGTGCCCCCTACAGACTATTAAGAAAAACTATGAAACAACTGAAAAAGTAACCTGTTAAAACTGGACACACATCCAGATTGTCACCACAAACAACACAAATCTTTTATGGCACTAGGAACAAACACATTAACTGGACTATCTGCTGCGATGTTGTCGTGACAACCAACACTGGTTGGACACCATATAAAGTCAGGAACAACAAGGAAAATAAAAAAGATGCCTTCAACAAAATTCTTTACAAACGGAGCTCACCTTCCCGACGGCAGGTCCCAGGTCCGAACGGTGCAGTCCATCGCAGCCGAGACCAGCCAGCGCCCGTCGGGACTGAACGTCTGCAGCGAAAGGAACACAGCTGTTAGCCTTTAGCTGCTGTTAGCCTTTAGCTGCTGTTAGCCTTTAGCTACTGTTTGCATTTAGCTGCTGTTAGCTCTAAAGTAAGAGTTGCGGGTTCTTATTGTAAAAGGATCTGGACCCACCATGTCGTTGATGTTGCTGTGGTGACCGCTGAACTTCCTGACGATGCGCCTGGTTTCCATGTCGACTACCACCAACGTGAAGTCCTCCAGCGCTAATGCTAACATCCCGCTAACGATACAAACAAAGACAAAAAAATCCAACTAAAACCTGTTCAGATCCCTCTTAAACCTATTTGGATCCAACAAAAACCTGTTTAGATCCATCTAAAACCTCTTCTGATCCCTCTAAAACTTCTTCTGATCCCTCGAAAATGTTTTTTCCTAGTCTCACCTCTCTCGGTGGAGTCTAATATTTGATGGAGAAGTCTGTAGTTTTATTTCTTGCTCCAGTTTTTTCGTCTTAAATCTCCAGAACCTGAGCAGCCAATCAGAGCCTGCGCTGATGGTCAGCTGATTCAGGAGGTCTGTGGCCACGCCCCTCACCGCGCCGCTGTGAGCTGCAGAGAAAACAAACATAAGTGCAGCTGTAGTGCCCGTGGGGCACACTTGTGGGACTGCAGACATGTTCTCGGAGAAACAGCTGGAATTGTTTATAAAACCTGCACCGAACAAAATGGAGGAACGTGTCCAACTTTCAGTTTGATGAATCACCTTCAGGGTTAATCAAATAATAATCAAAGCTTTAAAAATAAAATAAAGCTTTTGTTTCTAAATCTGTCCTCAATTCTGTTTGTGACATGACGAAACGTTACCTTTGTCCTTTTCCAGGAAGCAGCCTCGGTGTAAACCCGACTGAAGGTTATAGATGTCCACTCGGCCGCATGACGAACCCACCACGGCGAAGTTCCCACAGGAAGTGATGTCGACGGCCTGCAGACGCACACAGGAAGTAGAGAAATATCATGAGGTTGATGCTAGAAAGTGTGGTTCGCTGTGATTGGTCGTTACAAATCGATGTTTCAGGTAACTCAGCTCCAACTGAGACAGAGCTGTCACTGAATTTAATTATTGTTACTATTTAATTATGTATTTTATTAATTATTAATTATTTAATAAATGTAAAAAATGATGTTTATTTCAGGAAAACATCTAAAATTCAGCTTTGCTTTAATTCAGCTGCAGTGACCCTGTTGGATGCAGTGAATGTAGTGTATAACATTTAAAAAAGGGGCTTATGTTGAACCAATTACAGCGATGAATGAGTTAGACCCGCCCTCCTTGCTAAAATAACCAATCACAGTTGAGCAGACTGTCCGTAGCACAATGAGGGGCGGGGCGGTTACCGTGGCGACGCTGCTGTAGTTGGAGTCCGGGGGCTTCAGGTGATGACTTCCCATGGTGCACCTGTGATAGTTCCAGGTGGAGACGCTGAGACGAGCTCGATGGCAGCAGATGACAGAGTCCCAGTCCGACTGACGTACACTCGCTGTTTTTAATTTAAACATGATAAGAGTTTACTGCAGGACTCTTACCTAGATTAAGTTATTTAAACCTTTAGAGGTTTTAAATGAAGTGTATAAATGACATGGATCAGAGTTTCTATAGGAAACACTGCCACTTAATGCTTTATTCTCGTGAACAGAATGTGTTTGTGATATATTTGTTTAAAGCGAGTGAACTGACCCGAGCAGAAGGCAGTGATCGGAGGCAGCCTCAGCTCCTCGTGCTGCAGACCTTTCTTTTTCTTCTTCTCCTTCTTTTTGTTGATGGAACCTGGACAGAACCAGACTTAGACCCACCAGAACCCCTCAGCTCCCCCCTTAGAACAAGAAGCTCGCGACTCAGAACTGACCGTGGCCCAGGTTTTTGTTGAAGCGTTCGTGAACCGTGGAGAAAGACTGGAGCGTCCCATCAAGTCCTGAGGAAACCAGGAGGAAGAGGGTTAAACTGGGTCTCAACCAGATCTTACCCGCTGATTCCTCTGGAGCCTTTCTAAACCAGGTCTCACCAGCGCTGAGGATGTTCTTCCCGTCGTTGCCATGGTGATGTATAGCGGTGGGCGGGGCGCTGTGTCCGTGGCGACAGCGGAGCAGCCTGGCCCCGCCCCCGGTCTGGTCCTGGTCCATGATCCAGACTTTCAGAGCGTTGTCGCCGCCGTTCGTCACCAGCAGCGGCTCGCCCTGGAGGAAGGTTGCCCCGGCGACGGCCGAGCGGTGGGCGTGTCTCAGCTGTGACATGATCTGTCGCCGGGCGAGGTCCCAGAAGGCCACGTGACCCTGAGGACTACAGGAGGCCAGGACCGGAGGTCCGTCTGAGACCAGAGAGAATTAGAGGGATTAGGACAGGATTTAGAGGGTTTTAGCTGGATTTGAACAGGTTTCAGATGGCTTCGAAAAGGTTTTAGATGGATTTAAACAAGTTTTAGTTGGACATGTTTAAGTTGGATTTGACCTGGTTTTATCAGATTTGCACAGGTTTTATCAGGTTTTTCTCACCTGTCCTGAAAGCGAGCGCTGTGATTGGTCCCCAGTCCTGAGTGAAGGTCATCAATGTCTCGTCCAATCGTATGTTGTGGATGATGATGCGTCCCGTTGCTGTGCCGACGCCCACCACGTCCACCGCAGGACTCTGGGAAATGGAGTCACACTGTAAAACCAGCGCCATTTATTCAGAACTTTTAAAATAAAAAATATTTGAGAAAGACACACCTGTTGAACGACTGTGACTCCTGAAGACCAACCGGGGAATGTGTAAACCAGTTTACTGTAAACACAGACCAGTATATACCAGTTTACTGTCAACGCAGACCAGTATATACCAGTTTACTGTAAACACAGACCAGTTTATACCAGTTTACTGTCAACACAGACCAATCAAAACCAGTTTCCTGTCAACACAGACCAGTTTAAACCAGTTTACTGCCAACACAGACAAGTATAAACCAGTTTACTGCCAACACAGACCAGTTTAAACCTCCCAAGGAAAGAACATATTTTGTTGAACTTGGTAACTGTGTTTCAGACCAAATAGCAGTGACCTGTGGGGTTCCCCAGGGGTCAATCCTGGGACCCCTTTTGTTTAATCTGTACATGCTCCCTCTGGGTCAACTAATCCAAAGGAATAATGTGTCCTACCACAACTATGCAGATGACACTCAGATCTACGTGTCACTGACGGCAGGTGATCACGGACCTGTAGATTCACTCTGTCTCTGCAGTGAACAGATCAGTGTGTGGATGAAAATAACTTCCTCCAGCTCAACTCAGACAAAACTGAGATGATTGTCTTTGGTCCACAGAAACAAAGAGAGAGTGTTATAAGTCACCTTGAGTCTCTCTCTTTAAAACCAAAAAATCAGGTTAGAAATCTGGGGGTAATAATGGACTCAGACCTGAACTTTAACAGATACATAAAATCGATAACATCAGCAGCTTTCTACCATCTCAATAACATTGCCAAGATCAAAAGTATAGTGTCTAAACCAGACTTAGGCGTTTGTCTCCAGCAGGTTAGATACTGTAATGGCCTCCTCACTGGGCTCCCTAAACCAGCTGTAAACAACTGCAGTACATCCAGAATGCTGCTGCTCGTGTCCTGACCAGAACCAGGAAATATGACCATATTAGTCCAGTGCTCAGGTCTCTACACTGGCTTCCTGTCGCTCAGAGAATCGACTTTAAAACAGCTCTGCTCGTGTATCTCTTCATGGTCTGTGACACGCTAGAGCCTTATGAACCAGCTCGGGCTCTGAGAAGCTCAGGGAGTAGCCTCCTGCTGGTTCCCAGAGTCAGGACCAAACATGGTGAGGCTGCAGCTAAAATCTGGAACAGTCTTCCTGAAGATGTGAGACAGGCCTCAACTCTGACAATGTTCAAATCCAGGCTGAAAACAGTTCTATTTAGCTGTACATATGACAACTGAAAGTATTTTATCTGCACTCTTCGCTTTTTAATTCTGTTTTAATTAATGATTATATTTATGTTTTATGTAATGATTTTACTTGCTTTCTGTTAATTTTATGTACTGTTACTGTAAAGCACTTTGAATTTGAATTGTGCTCTATAAATAAACTTGCCTCCCACAGACCACTAGTCTCACCAGGTCTTGACCCGGTCTCACCAGGTCTTGACCCGGTCTCACCTGGTCTTGTCCCGGTCTCACCTGGTCTTTATGTTCCAGAGCTGCAGTGGACCCTGTGAGCTCCCAAACAGGACTTTGTTCAGGTAAGTGCTGGGGTGCATCATGGCCGACAGGTCAAAGGTCGAGGGGTCAAAGTTCAGACGCAAGTAGATCTCTGAGAGACAAACAGATGAGAGATGAACAGGTGAGAGACGAACAGGTGAGAGACACGAACAGGTGAGAGACAAACAGGTGAGAGACACGAACAGGTGAGAGACAAACAGGTGAGAGACAAACAGGTGAGAGACACGAACAGGTGAGAGATGAACAGGTGAGAGACAAACAGGTGAGAGACGAACAGGTGAGAGACACGAACAGGTGAGACACGAACAGGTGAGACACGAACAGGTGAGAGACACAAACAGGTGAGAGATGAACAGGTGAGAGACACGAACAGGTGAGAGACACGAACAGGTGAGAGATGAACAGGTGAGAGACACGAACAGGTGAGAGACATGAACAGGTGAGAGATGAACAGGTGAGAGACGCGAACAGGTGAGAGACGCGAACAGGTGAGAGATGAACAGGTGAGAGAGACGAACAGGTGAGAGACACGAACAGGTGAGAGACACGAACAGGTGAGACACGAACAGGTGAGAGACACGAACAGGTGAGAGATGAACAGGTGAGAGACACGAACAGGTGAGAGACACTAACAGGTGAGAGATGAACAGGTGAGAGACGAACAGGTGAGACACGAACAGGTGAGAGACATGAACAGGTGAGAGATGAACAGGTGAGAGATGAACAGGTGAGAGACACGAACAGGTGAGAGATGAACAGGTGAGAGACGAACAGGTGAGACACGAACAGGTGAGAGACGAACAGGTGAGAGACATGAACAGGTGAGAGACAAACAGGTGAGAGACGCGAACAGGTGAGACACGAACAGGTGAGAGATGAACAGGTGAGAGACGAACAGGTGAGACACGAACAGGTGAGAGATGAACAGGTGAGAGACACGAACAGGTGAGAGATGAACAGGTGAGAGACACGAACAGGTGAGAGATGAACAGGTGAGAGACACGAACAGGTGAGAGACACGAACAGGTGACAGCAGCGTCCTCCAGGGAGAGTCTCACCTGCGCTCTGAACGTCCCACACGATGACATCACCGCTGACATCAGCAGAGATCAGCTGATCGCCAAGAGGAAGTAACAGCCGCACTTCCTGTTGGTGACCGTGGTAACGCCTCACCACCTGATGACAGAGCAGCTCTGCCATTAGCGTCACCAGCTAAAGCCTCATTCCTCTTTATTATATTATTATTATTAATACATTGGCTGTTGTACCTCTTTGCTCCTGGCGAAGGCGCTGATGTCACTTCCTGCTGCAGCGAACACCAACATCCTGTCGGCCGCTAAACACGAGATGTCCTCTGATAGGCTGTTACCTGGCAACAAGAGAGGGACAGGCAAAAGCAGACCAATCAGAGAGAGTCCAATCAGAGAGAGACCAATCAGAGGGAGACCAATCAGAGAGAGACCAATCAGAGAGAGACCAATCAGAGGGAGTCACAATCAGAGAGAGACCAATCAGAGAGAGACCAATCAGAGAGAGACCAATCAGAGAGAGACCAATCAGAGAGAGACCAATCAGAGAGAGTCCCAATCAGAGAGAGTCACAATCAGAGAGAGACCAATCAGAGAGAGACCAATCAGAGAGAGACCAATCAGAGAGAGACCAATCAGAGAGAGTCCCAATCAGAGGGAGTCCAATCAGAGGGAGACCAATCAGAGGGAGTCCCAATCAGAGGGAGACCAATCAGAGGGAGTCCCAATCAGAGAGAGACCAATCAGAGAGAGTCCCAATCAGAGAGAGTCCAATCAGAGGGAGACCAATCAGAGGGAGACCAATCAGAGGGAGTCCCAATCAGAGGGAGACCAATCAGAGGGAGACCAATCAGAGAGAGACCAATCAGAGAGGGACAAATAAGAACAGACCAATCAGAGAGACTCACTGACGGAGACGATTCCCAGGCGACTCACCTGAAACAGAGACAGTCACAGGTGAGCAGCAGGTTAACACAGATTTAAACAAATCCAAATCCCAGTAAAACCTTTTCCAGTCCCAGTTCTGTGGTTGTGTGAGGGATGCTTCTCTGAACTATTGCCTTCTGAAGAGGATTGGGTCTGTCCTGGTCTAGACCTGGTTTCAGTCTCTAAAGGTCTTGGTCTGAGACTTGACTTCGGACCTAAACCTGGTCTAATCCAGGTCTAAATCATATCTTGACCACGTGACCAGTGTGTTTACAGTCCGTACGGAAGCCCGCTGGAACAAACCTCTCTGTGAATCTCCGTCATTAAAAAAAAACCTGTTTTGAATTAGTCTTTTTTTTTAATTAAACTTACGTTGAACGTGTGGAAGCTCTTTCCCACTGATGTCACCACGTAAAACTCGCGGTGTTTCTGATGATACCTGAGCGCGTGCGGCACGTGGTTGGAATAGAGCCCGAGCACGCGGAATCCGGAGAAGAGCGCGCTCCCGCTCTGTGACGTCATCCCTCCGTGGGCTCGGTTTAACGCGGTTTTTAGCCGAAATATAAACGTTAACGGGATTAAACAGAAAACTGAGCGGAGCCGAAGAGATCCACGGACAGAACTCTAAGACACCAGAGACACACGGGTCCGGGCTGAAACAAGAGACGAGTGAGGTTCCGGTCTGGACAGGAAGTGACGACAGACACAAAATAAATGCAACGGGAAATAGTTTAGTTAAAGGATTTTTTAAAAAGAACAAATATAGATAAATATCCTATATATACTAAAGTGAAAAAGCAGAGAAGGCTTGTGGGTAAAAACTCTGGAACTGATTTGTTTGTCTTGATTTTGGTTTGGACAAAGAGCTGCTACACTTTCAGATGTGAAAAGATTAAACTGTCTGGCTTTTAACCCACTCAGCAGCGCTGCCTTACATACTGTAGGCTTTATCTGGAGACACACAGGCCTCCCTCTCCCCAGACACTTCGTCAGCTCCTTCAGATAAAATACTGAGGTGTTCAAGACTGCATTATGGTCATTTGAAATGATGAATGAAAAGAATTACGTAACATAAAAGACAAACTGCAAAATAAATTTAGACTGCGAATTAAAATGTTGAAAAATTAAAACTTGAACCTTGATGCAACATATACTTTATTGACATTTACTTCATATTTATTCATTATAAACCACAATAAACCATCTCAGAGTATATTTCTTTATTTTGTACAGATTCAGTGCAAACTCAGAACAAACTGAAAAAAGTGCAGAGTCAATCTTTAAAAAAACAAAAACAAAACTGTTGTTCAAAATAATCCAGGTGTTTATTGACATTTCAGATAAATATGTGTTTTATTATTCACTGGCAGACTCTTACTTTTATTTTTATTTTTATTTCTAAAGCTACATTTCATTTGTTTTTGACACATTTTTAAACTTTTTACAAATAAAACAAGACCTGGACACAGCGCCCTCTTTTGCTCAGACTGTACAGAAAGTAAAATACTGAACCAAAGTAAAAGCATTTATGGAGCCAGAGGTCATGACCACATTTGGAAAAACAGCTGTATATATTCTGTTTATGTCATCTTCCTGTTTGTTTGTTCAGAGGAAAAGGTGTCCATTTTGTGTCCAGTTCTAGAAATAAATCCAACAAACTTCAAGAGACAGTCACAGAACTCAACTTCCAACAATGCACTTCGTCACATTTAACACAAACACAAAAAATGTATTTTTTTTTTTTTTAAATGAAATGTTTAAGTAAAGAGCGTCCATTTTTTGTTAAGTCTGGTTCAGGACGTGGCACATTTAGACTCCATCTCCCAGAATGCATCACTGTCTCAGCAGGATGGCTCACACTTTTTTAAACCCTCCGTTTTTACAAAACTTTGGCTGCTTTTGTTTGACAATGAAAAGAATGGACTTTGTATAAGAAAAAAATGTGTGGGAATAATTACCGTATTTGGGAAAAGGTTCCGGAAGTGTTTTAAGAAGTTTAGAAGTTTGTTTGTTTTTTTCCAAAGACTTTTGTCGTCTACAGAACTGATATTTGTAGGAAAGTAATAGACTAATAGACATTTTAACTTGCAGGGGGTTTAAAAACAGATTTTGACAGGTTTCAGTTGGATTACGATGTGAATTGGACCTAAAAGTAAATAGAGCAGGAAGCGATGCCAATATAAGGAAAAAGGTCCAGAAACGGTTTTAAACTATTCATACCAGTATTACCATTAACAACATCAGCAAATAGTAAATAAATGGACAAACAGACTCAGACGACTGACTTTTTACCTTACAGAGGACTTAGATCTTGACTAAATGTATGTGGAAGTGACGCCCATATAAAGAAAAAGGTCCAGGAAGTAATTTGAATTATTCGTACCAGGATTTTGGACAGACAGTGAATAAATGGACAAATAGACTCTTATGACTGACTTTTTACCTTACAGTGCGCTTGCATGAGGAGCAGGAAGTGATGCCCATATTCAGAACAGTTCCAGGAAGTGCAGTTGCTATCCACGGAGGCCCTTGTCGTCCAGCAGCAGTCTGAGCGTGCTCCGGCTCAGGGCCAACAGCGCGGCGTGGAGCGCGTACTGCACCGTCAGCGCTCCGAGGCCGCGGTAGAACGAGGCCCCGCCCTCTTTGTTCCGGATGGAGCCGAGGCAGTCCGCGAAGCCGTCGTACTGCGTGTTGACGGGCAGCACCAGCGGCCCGTTCCCCGACAGCGCCGCGCCCAGGTCCGTGGCGTCGATTATGGTACGGGTGCCCTGCAGGGACAAACGGTGCAGCGCCGTTTCCAGAGGAAAACACGCCACATCTGCCGCCAGAGACCCCGCCCACTGCGCTGCCAGGTCCAGGAAGTAGGAGTGCAGAGGGTCGCCATGGAGACGGTCTGAGGGGGTGGGGTTAGAGAGAGATATCCAGGTTTATATAAGGCTAAAACCTGTTCAAATCCATCTAAAACCTGTTCAAATCCATCTAAAACCTGTTGAGATCCCTCCAGACCCTGACCTTCTGAGCGTCGTCGCTGCAGAAGCCACAGCGCCACCCTCTGGACGCAGGTGGAGACGGTGTACTTAAGAACGGAGTGAAGAGCTGCAGGAAGAACCAGAGCCGTTAACGGAAGCAAACGGCGGCTGTGAGGGGCTCCGATCCCCAAAGCTCGAGACAGCGCCTCCCGCAGGCAGTCGAAGAGTGAGGACGAGTCGTCACGAACGATCTCACTCTGAGGAGAAAAAACACAACAATATCTCACTCTGAGGAGAAAAAAACACAACGATATCTCACTCTGAGGAGAAAAAACACAACGATATCTCACTCTGAGGAGAAAAAACACAACGATATCTCACTCTGAGGAGAAAAAACACAACGATATCTCACTCTGAGGAGAAAAAACACAACGATATCTCACTCTGAGGAGAAAAAACACAACGATATCTCACTCTGAGGAGAAAAAACAACGATATCTCACTCTGAGGAGAAAAAACACAACGATATCTCACTCTGAGGAGAAAAAACACAACGATATCTCACTCTGAGGAGAAAAAAACACAACAATATCTCAGTCTGAGGTTCCCTACAGGGTTAAGTCTCACCTGGACCGTGTCGATGAGGCTGGCGCAGTAAAAGGGCAGAGCCACGACGGCCGTCAGTCTAAAAAAGGAACAGATACTTTCACAATAACAGTCACAAGAAGAGACAGGCCTTTCAGAATAAGAGACAGGACGTACCCTTTAAGCAGCAGGTGTCCAGCCAGCTGTCTCCAGCTCCAGCGATGAGGCAGCTCCCTGAGAAAGAACAGAACCGGGTCAGGACTGGGTTAAAGCTGGGGATACTGCAGGGTCACAGTGTCACGTGGGGATGGTTACCGCGGTAACGGGGTGAACTCGCTGATGATGCCCTCGGCTCCGAGAGTCACTCCATGAACGATGAACGTACTGCCCATTCCCTTCCACAGGGACCGCACCCCCTAAAACATGTACAGATATACAGTACTGTTTTATTCATAAAACAAGTTTAAAGTAAACTATAAAGTCTGTTTATTTTTATGAGTTTACAAAAGTGTATTAGCAAAGTGAAAAAAACTGAAAATAATTATTTTTATATCCACACCTGAATAAAACTTATGCACAGTTCTGTTTATATAAAGACACATGTTCCTCCTGCAGAGAGTTATACACATAAATACAGGCATAAACCTTAGCTTAGCCTCTACATGGTTATTATAGTAAGAGGAGGCTCTTTTTACACAAAACTTTTCATGTGGAGTAATGAAGATGCTCATGTCAGAACAGAGTAAGGAAAATGAAATAAAACTTTGTCACATCACTCTGTCCCTGCAGCTCATTGGTCAGAACAGGTCACGTGACTCTGGAGCAGGTCACCTGAGCTTACCTGAGCTTTACTGATGCTGTACATGACGGAGACGGCGCTGAAGGGCGTCAGGTGATAACATCGGGCGTGGTAGTTCACCTGAGAGAGAGACAGCCAATCAGAGAGCAGGACATCAGGGAGATGGCCAATCAGAGAGCAGGACATCAGGGAGATGGCCAATCAGAGAGCAAGACATCAGGGAGATGGCCAATCAGAGAGCAGGACATCAGGGAGTCAGCCAATCAGAGAGCAGGACATCAGGGAGTCGGCCAATCAGAGAGCAGGACATCAGGGAGATGGCCAATCAGAGAGCAAGACATCAGGGAGACGGCCAATCAGAGAGCAGATAGAGACAGTAAATGAATGAATAAAAAACTACATAACAGGACAAAATAAGCGTAAATGGGACACTGACTTGACACTGTCGACGGAACACGATGCAGGGATGAGCCAGAACGTTCTCTGTGAACAAACTGAACCAGAAACAACCATTAATACACAATGTAACAGTGGACCGAGGGACCGCGAGGCCCGGCTCCAGCCTCAACAGAACCGTGGACCGAGGGACCGCGAGGCCCGGCTCCAGCCTCAACAGCACCGTGGACCGAGGGACCGCGAGGCTTCTCGGTCCAGTCTCAGTTTTAATCAGGCCTCGGGGTCAGGGGTCAGTGAAGAGAAACAGATTTAAAGGTGTTTTCCAAAACTGACCTGACGAGTCCGATTCCAAATCCAGCAAAACGGTTCAGCTGCTCTGAAATAAACAAGAGAAGAACTGTTCAATCACTGTTTGAGACTTTATCCATCCACTTTATTTCAGTTTATTTTCTAATCTAATTGTAAAAGCTTTGATGACAGCTTCAGATTATTTTATTTGACTTTTAAAACACCACTCGATAATGTGACTTCTTTTTGAAATCATCATTAAACCTACTTCCAAAGAAAATTAAACACTAACCTAAAATATACAATCCTACTTTTTTAGGAGAAATACTATTTATTATCCTCAACAATACTTGTTATTGGCTTGCCCCGTTAAGTTACCAGTCTGTCATTAGCCTGTTAGCTGCTACCTCCGTAAGCTACATCGACTCCTCAGCCAAAATGACGCTGGGCTGAGGTGCATCTCAGGCGGTCACTGCACACAAACAGTCGGTCTATGCCCCCACGGTTCGACCCTTTCTCTACTTTTTACATTTGACACATTAATCGAACCATGGCAGAAGTAAAAGACTAAATCAAAGTCATTCGCGTCACCCAGATACATTCTCTCCTGTTTTGTCATTCGCCTGTCAGTGCCCTACACCGACTCCTCAGCAGGAGTCACGCCGAGCTGCGGTGTGTCTCAGGCGGCCACAGTCACCAACGGCAGCGCTCGACTTTGGAATCCCCTTTTAACCTGAAAGTTAAACAATATGAGAGAATTCCAAACTAAAAAACTGTTGACTGAACTGTGTATTTGCCAACTGCATGCAGGCCAACGTCTGTCATTAGCCTGTTAGCTGCTACCTCCGTGCGCTACACTGACTCACCATTAAGAATGACACCGGGCAGAGGTGCGCTAATGGCGGTCACTGCACTCCCAGCCTCTGTCCCCTCTTTCCATGGATTGACTTGTCATTTACTTTAATGACCTTAAAGTTAGTTCATAAACGCCCTTAAACATTGAGCTGAGCTAACCGCTATAGCCTCCTCCATTGACTTCCACTGCTGTCATTAGCCTGTTAGCCGCTACCTCCGCGCCCCACACCGACCTACCCGCGGGAGGGACGCCGGGCTGCGGTGCGTCCCAGGCGGCCGCTCCTCGCTGTCCGCCGGCCTCTGACACCGGGTCCTCGTACTGCGGGGTCCGGTCGGAGGCGTGCAGGTTGCGGCTGCCCGGGATGTCCGGCGGAGTGGTGACCCAGTGGTGGAGCTGCGGGTCGGGGGCCAGCCTGTAGCCCAGCCCGTCGAAGCTGTCGGGCCGCCGCGACATGGTTCACGGAGGAGCGTCAGTTACGGCGCATTAACGGCGATAAACCCGGGTCTGAGAGAGACGAGAGCCGCTACAGACATCCACCTGTCACCTGCGGACCGGAAACAGCCTCGCGCTCGGGTTTTCTGGTGGGCTGCAAACCAACGTGAAAAGGTACATGCCGCCACCTACTGTTCAGGAGTGGGTAAATCTGAAGACTTACTACTTACTATATTATATTCTGTGAGTTTAACGTAAAAATGAAAATAATGCCCCCCACACCAGTTTTTGTCTTTTCTGTCTCTGTCCACACTGTACTTCACACATTCCATCAGCACATGCTCAACAGCCTCTAACGTCACATGTCCCACATCTGTCTGAACCTTATTGCTCTTAAAATGGTCCAGTTAAGTCCTGTGTGTTCTAGTCTTAGTCTTGAATAAACTAACTTCTTTTCTGCATTTATTTGAGGAGGTTCTGGCGACGATGACTGATTTTGTATTATATAGTATTCCCTGACCCATCAGTGAACACAGAAGTAAACCAGAAGTAATATTTATTCATACATAATTGTAAGGAAATCTACATTATACTTCTTTCCTGTCCACTTTTTCCTTTTTTTAATCAGTTCCTGGTTAATTTCTGGATGGAGAATGATCCAAAATGCAATGTATCTTTCAACCAGTTTTTTTTATATTCAAGCCGAAACCTCCTGTCCTTTTTCCATATTCCGAGCTATTTTCTAAAACAGATGCTGAAAGGTTGAGGTTTCTTCCTCTTGAATTTTAAGCCCGTGTTAAGGCTAGCTCAGTTCTTCTTAAGCTTCGTGGCATCTCTCTGGATTCTAGCAGCACTGTGTTTATGGGCTAGATCTTATGGCTCCCAGACTGAGCCTTAATGCTGTTGTAATCCATCCAGTCTTTCAGGGAAGCTTTTAGCAGCACCATGCATCCATAATCAAAAGTAGCTCTCTTTACTGCTCTGAAGATCTACAGAAGTGCTTCCTTTTCTGTTCCCCATTGGTAACACACATCTCATTAAGTTAATTATCTTCTTGCATTTATTTTCAATATTTTCAATGTGTTTGAGCCACATATACTTCTCATCCAGCCAATGCCATAGATCTTTAAATAATAGTAAAAAGTGCTTTCCAAATGACAACACAAAGCTAACCCTGTCTACCAGCATAGTTCCTTCCTTCACTTCACACTCGTGATCTCTCAGAGGCTTTGACCGCTTCCTGAAACTAGAGATCATCAGGACCATCATCACTTCCTCCAACAATCCTCAGCCTTCTCCCTTCGTCCCAGAGACAGGCTTCTGCTGAATAATATTGAAATGAACAGTAATAAAAACAGTTCTTTTTCATCACATTTATTCTCATTTTCTCATGATTCCAGCATTTCTCAGACTTTTAAAACACTTTCAGACAAATTTAAACAGACGCTTCACGAACAACAGTAACCGCTCTGTCCCGGCTTCTGATTGGTCCAAATGTGGTCCAAACCCCGCCCACCTCCTGGCCCAGCCAATAAAAACACAGATCCTTTCAAAATAAAAGTCACATGTTTTCAAGTGAAAAGGGGCGGAGCTTCCACAGCAGCGTTTCACAGGCTTCTCCGAGTCCACTCAAAGACCATTTAAACTAGTTTTAGATGAACTAGTCCAGGTTTTAGTTGGTTACAACTAAAACCTGGTTGGTTTATATGGTTTTCAGTAGATTTTGCTGGATTTTCAGAGACTGGACTCAGGATCTGGTCTGGACTTCGGCCCCAGTTTAAGGCACAGGTCCTTAAGGCGTCAGGACTAAA
Organism: Rhyacichthys aspro; assembly: GCA_036850595.1. Classification (NCBI taxonomy): domain Eukaryota; kingdom Metazoa; phylum Chordata; class Actinopteri; order Gobiiformes; family Rhyacichthyidae; genus Rhyacichthys; species Rhyacichthys aspro. The sequence continues at coordinate 34,068,946 of CM072159.1, forward strand.
CCTCTGTTTCCAAAACCTGCTGGAACCAGGTTTTAGGTGGATTAGACCCTTGTGGTAAAAGCATGTTTTGGAAACAGCGGTTCTTTTTGGTTTTGTAAAAAATATAAACGTTTTTATTTTTGGGCTTGAACCATGTTTTAAACAAAATGACGTCAATGTAAACAAACAGCTGCTTTTAATCTACGACAGAAATAATAAAGACTTTGATTAGAGACAAACGCGTTGATTTTTATTTGGGTTTAGGAGAATTAAACCAAGATTTACCAAGACTTACCAGGTCTAAACCTCATAAACCCTCATAAACGTCACTAGCGGCTAATGCTAATAAATTAACTATATTAATTACATAAACAGTGATAAATACTGCTCTCTGATTGACTCGTTTGAGCGCTAACGAGTGATGCTAACATTTGGCTAATGGCTACTTCCTGTTGCCATGGCACCAGAGTGAAACCAGCAGCCAATCAGACGCTTCGGGAGCTGAGGCGTGAGCTCTGATTGGCTGAAAAGACTATGTTTTTCTTTATTCATGTAAAAAAGTGCCATTATTAAAACATACGAAGAACAGATGAAGAACAGACGCAGCGCTCAGACAGAAACTGTGGAGTCGACCGGACGAGCAGAAACACTGACGCTAACAACAGTAAGGCCTGGGTTCATTCACAAAGTTAAACTGGTGGAAAATGTCTCCCTTTAAACCAGTTTAAATTTGATCCTGTTTGAGAAAAACAGGTTTAACTTTAAAGTGACTCTCAGATAAACTCATGAACTTCTGCAGCAGAGTCTCTTTAGACGGTGACTCTTTAAACCCTTCGATCGGGCCTTAGGGGTGTCCCAGTGCAGAGCTCCACAGATCCACTCTGTTCTGAGGCTCAACAGACGGGTTCACACCCAAGGATTCAGAAAAACACAAGAGTGAAATATCCTTCATACACTGGCCATCACTGAAACTGACTAAAACCTGTTCAAATCCAACTAAAACCTGTCCAGATCCACACAGGACATCAGCTACGAAGCCAGAATAACAGGGTTTCATTGGATTTAAACAAGTCTTTGAGGGTTTAAAACAGGTTTTAGTAGAAGTTTTATGAAGATTTGACAAGGTTTTACTAAAATTTGATCAGGTTTTAGACAGTTTTAAAGGCCCGTCAGTTTATTTTAATCCTTTAGTGTGAACCCAACTAATTCTAAAAGTTAATGACAGTTTGATTGTAATCAGCAGAAATAGAACTTAAACTGCAGTGACGCTAACGGATTAGCTGCTAACAGACTAGCTGCAAACAGACTAGCTGCTAACGGGCTAGCGTTAGCGGCTACATTAGCGGCTAATGACAGTGCTCGGTGATGTCCACGACCACGGCCTTCCTCCAGCTGAACAGGAAGTAGCCCATCCCTGCTCCGGCCGCGACGGCGATGCACAGGAAGCCGTTGTAGGTCATGAAGACCAGCATCAGGAAGTAACTGACCACCACCTGGAGCACGTGCAGTAGGGTCTGCAGGAAGTGGGCGGGGCTCAGCATCCTCTGCCTGGAAACAGGAAACAGGACGGTTACACCTGGTTTGGGCCTGGTTTAGTACCTAGTTCTAGTCCACATTTGGTCTGATTCTTACCAAGGTTTTAGTTCTACCCCGCGCTCCGGTCCTTACCCCGCGCTCCGGTCCTTACCCCGCGCTCCGGTCTTTACCCCGCGCTCCGGTCCTTAGCCCGCGCTCCGGTCCTTAGCCCGCGCTCCGGTCCTTAGCCCGCGCTCCGGTCTTTACCCCAAGCTCCGGTCCTTAGCCCGCGCTCCGGTCTTTACCCCAAGCTCCGGTCCTTAAGCCGTGCTCCGGTCCTTACCCCAAGCTCCGGTCCTTAAGCCGCGCTCCGGTCTTTACCCCGCGCTCCGGTCTTTACCCCGCGCTACGGTCTTTACCCCGCGCTACGGTCTTTACCCCGCGCTACGGTCTTTACCCCGCGCTACGGTCTTTACCCCAAGCTCCGGTCTTTACCCCAAGCTCCGGTCCTTTAGCCGCACTCCTGTTCTTACCCCGCGCTCCGGTCTTTACCCCGCGCTCCGGTCTTTACCCCGCGCTCCGGTCTTTACCCCGCGCTCCGGTCTTTACCCCAAGCTCCGGTCTTTACCCCAAGCTCCGGTCTTTAGCCCGCGCTCCGGTCTTTAGCCCGCGCTCCGGTCTTTACCCCAAGCTCCGGTCTTTACACCAAGCTCCGGTCTTTACCCCAAGCTCCGGTCCTTAGCCCGCGCTCCGGTCCTTAGCCCGCGCTCCGGTCTTTACCCCAAGCTCCGGTCCTTAAGCCGCGCTCCTGTTCTTACCCCGTGCTCCGGTCTTTACCCCACGCTCCAGTCCTTACCCCACGGTCTTGTGCGTCTCCATCAGCACGGTGCCGTCGGTTCCAGGCAGAGGCATGGAGTTGTACCTGACGTTCACCTGGCTCCGTCTCAGAAGCACCTCTCGACCGATCTTCAGCCCCTCGTACAGAGCGGCCAATAGGAACACTCCAATACAGGCCGCTGCCATCTCTGATTGGTCCAGAGCACAGGGGGCGGGGTTAGAGACATTTAAACACAGCATATAACATTTGATTTATGAGATTCATACAGGACTGGTGTCAGGGTTATTTTTCTTCTAGTTGTGAAAATGGTTTAAACCCAAATAGTCAATAGTGCTCCCATTGGTCGACACTTGTCACATGACGTTCCAGGAAGTTTAATAGCTGCAGATAAAGTGTATTTTCAGCTGAATATGTCTTTTAACAGAGAAACAGCTGAAAAAAGAAAAGCATCAACAGAGAAAAGGGAGGCAACGTAAAACACAGATAAATACTGTCAATTCAATCACGTAATGTTTAACGAGGAGGAGATAATTGTCGTCCTGACGCTGAAGTCACAGCTAAGCTAACGCTAAACTCTAAACTTCAGTTTGGTGAAGTATCGGTCTGGTTTTATTTTTTTAATAAAAGAGGCAGGAGAGGCCCCTAGGCTGTTTCCACGCCGCCTGCTCTTGTTTGGTTTAATTTGTTCTGAGCTCAGTGTTTATGAACCCTTGAGCCAGGGTCACTTATAAACACGTCGTTAAACAGGCCTTTACTGCCATAAAGGTGGGATTTTTTTTTGACAAATATCCTCTGAAGTGTCTATGTGACAGAATAAATCCTGAGGACATTAGTAGGAAACTTTAGGCATACTGCAGCTATAACACTTAAATTAATATTTCATTCGATTTTCATATTTTTCAGCCTTTATTTAACTGTGAGACAGGAATCAAGCCCAGTCCACTCTGCAGGGATCCTCTGTCTCCAGTTTGTTAAGTGTAACCCAGACAATAACAAAGAGCCTCGAGTGTGGACCGTTTATAGTTCATCAGGCAAACTTTAATATTCAAAATTACTTTTAAAATTCTGATTATCACCTAACTTCACAGCATCACTGCTGCAAAAAGAAACACGATGCATAAAAAACCCCAATATTTGTTCCCAGCCCTGGATGAGCTGCAGAGGGACCTACCTCCTGGAGAGTTGATGACGAGTGAAGAGAACAGCAGCTCCACGTTGGTGTAGCCGAAGTAGAACGTCATGGTCTGGACACAAGAGGTCATTATATTCACAGTAAATAGTGTCTAAAGGCCATTCAGCTGATCACGGACGCCTACTGTTCTTTAATAACATACAAAATGGTGGCCCTGGTCCCATCGACATTGGACTAAACCAGATTAAAGCCAGGACTAAAACTAAACCATGCTCCACAGTCGGTCTAAGAGCTCAGTTTGACTAACATCCAGTCAGTCTAAAGAAGCTGCTGTTTATGGAATAAAGACAACATGGCCGCCGTCGTTACCATTCCCATGTGACCTCCGTGGTTCCCATCATGCCCCATGTCGTGGGTGTGGTCTGGGGGCGTGGCCGTGGTGTGCATGTGGGCGTGGCCAGAGTGGTCCATGTGATTCATATGATCGTCCATTTCTGAAAAACAAAACTAAGTTAGAACCAGGACTAAACCAGGTCTGAACCAGGACTAAATTAGGTCTAAACCAAAAACATAAAACCCCATGAAACTCAGACAGTTGAAGGAAAGTTTCACTGATGAATTCGCAGAGTTTAAGTTTTAAAAGTGTCTGCTTTTTGGGGTTTTTTTGGCTCCAGTTTGAGCCTGTTTTGGGCTGATGTTATTTTGAGTAAAACTGGTTAAAACTCAATATCTCCCAATGTTAATACTTGAAACAGACTCCAGTGTTTTTAATTGTGAAATATTAATAATACACTTAAATTAAATCCCAGCGACCCTGAATGTAACGCAGCGAAGAGAGTAAAGGGTCGAAGTCCATCAAGATCCAGACAGTTTACCTCTGTGGCTCTGGTCTGACTTTTCCTCCGTAGTTTTATTTAATCCATGAGGAGAGTCTGGAGGATTCTGGGTTATCCCTGACAGACTGCTCCTCTTCATCAGAAACACCTCAATCATAAACTGCCTCTGAGCCAGACCTGTGACTAAAGCCAGTTAACACTACCACAGCATCGTCAAATATCATCTAAGAACACCAGATCCAGGAAATGTTTTGATTCAGACCATCCTTTTAGAAAATCCACATACTTTGTTTTATTTCAGGCAAAACTACAGATAATTCAACTTTTGGTGAATTTTACTGTTCACTCAATCCTCAAAAACCCTTACAAAATCTAACCTGGTCTAATCCCAGTCTCACTCGGACTAACCCCGATCTTACCTGGTCTTGTCAGGATCCTGCTCCAGTCTGATTCTGGTAAAAACCGACACAGACCTAAGTTTATTTTCTCATCGCTGTGACATCATCATCGCGGCCGTAACCATGGTAATGGCTCTGTGTCCACGACAACAGGCTCCAGACGCCTCGCTGTAATCTGATTGGCTGTCAGGCCCCGGGGCTAAAAGAGCGCAGCGGCCAATCAGATTACAGCATTTATCTGACTCTTTAAAGGTCAATGGATTTAACTGAGTTTAGACTAAAACCGGGTTAGACCAAGTCTGAACCACGTCTGAACCAGGTCCAAAGCAGGTCTAAACCAGGACTAAAGCAGGTCTAAACCAGGACTAAACCAGGTCTAAACCAGGTCTAAACCAGGACTAAACCAGGACTAAACCAGGTCTAAACCAGGTCTCAACCAGGTCCAAAGCAGGTCTAAACCAGGACTAAACCAGGACTAAACCAGGTCTAAACCAGGTCTCAACCAGGTTCAAAGCAGGTCTAAACCAGGACTAAACCAGGTCTAAACCAGGTCTGAACCAGGTCTAAACCAGGACTAAACCAGGACTAAACCAGGTCTAAACCAGGACTAAACCAGGTCTCAACCAGATCTCAACCAGGTTCAAAGCAGGTCTAAACCAGGACTAAACCAGGTCTAAACCAGGACTAAACCAGGACTAAACCAGGACTAAACCAGGACTAAACCAGGTCTCAACCAGGTCTAAACCAGGTAATAATTTCTAACCTTTGACCCTCGACCTGGAAACTGGTTTGCTGTGTTTAAGGTTTATGTGAGGTTTTCCAGGTGTTATTAGAACTTACCTGAGGAAGAGGAGCTGGAGCAGAGGCTGAAGGAGACTGAACGGGTCAGAGCTTCAAAAACACACCTGAGAGCAGCAGGTGTGAGTCACGTCAGTGCTCACCTGAGACGCCTGACAGGACAGACCCAGGGAAAAGAATCACAGCATTCATCAGGGTTTAGAGGGAACAGAACAGGTATTAGAGGGTTCTGAACTGGTTTTAGTTGGATTTGTACAGGTGTTATCAGGATTTAATTAGGTTCACAGAATTAGACCTGGTTCCAGCAAGACTGGATCTAGTCTCAGCAGAATTTGGACCTTCACCTTGTTAATGGTTTTATTGCTGTTAAACCCTTTGACCCTGTACTTTGTGAAAGAAAGAATCACTCGATCAGAGTCCAAGTCCTGGACTAGACCTGGTTCAGGTGAGTCTGGACCGGACCTGGTTCAGGTTCCAGATTAAACCTGCAGAGACCGGGTTCTGAGAATAAGCCTGAATTTATTTAACTGTAAAATTATGTGTGAGACTGAAACTATCAAAGTCCTGCTGAAACCAGTTTTTGGACTAAGACCAGTCTAAGGTGTCACTAAGTCTTCCTCTAATCTCTGCACAGACTGAGACAGTTTAGTCCTGGTTTAAACCTGGTTTAATCCGGACTAAGTCGCACAGAGAAATGAAAGTAGTCCATAAACGATCGGTTTTAACTGAACTTGTACAGGTTTTAATTGGACTTGAAGATCACATTCTCTTTTTATCTAGGTTTAAAGAATCAGGACTATTTCAACAATAAACCAGGACTAAACCAGGACTGAACCAGGTCTAAACCAGGACTGAACCAGGTCTAAACCTGGTGTAAACCAGGACTAAACCAGGTCTAAACCAAGTCTAAACCAGGTCTAAACCAAGTCTAAACCGAGTCTAAACCAGGTCTCAACCAGGAATAAACCAGGTCTAAACCAAGTCTAAACCAGGTCTCAACCAGGAATAAACCAGGTCTAAACCAAGTCTAAACCAGGACTAAACCAGGACTAAACCAGGCTTGTGTAAAAGTAGAGGTCACTGACACTTCTTACACACATCTCTCAAACTCACCTTTAAATCTCGCGGTATTTTCTTCACTTTTTCGCAGGTTTTATTTTTATTTTTTTCTGAATCATGGAGTTTTTAAAAAAGCCTCGAAAAACGCTCCGTGAAATCCGTAAAAACTCTTTTTATTTTCGCTCGGAGTCGCTCTGACTTCTGCTGCTGAAGCTACTGACGCTACCGACGCTTCCACGCTTCCTACGTACGTGCGTCGTGACGTCAGCGCGCAGCCACGTAGGCGACGTTCATGGCGCGAGCGGAGTCAGGTGACGGGCGCGTGTTTAGGGCTTTAATCCTTAAAAACACGGGGATTTAGGGATTTATATTCACTTTTATTTAAGGCTCAAGGATATTTTATTTGTTATTTTGAATTTATGATATAATATGAAGCGGTTATTTAAAGAAAAGTTAGGTTTGTTGACATTAGGAGTGGATTTGCAGAAGAACTATAAATATTAACTAAAACTAAATAGGGAACTTGGATTAACCGTGTTAGGAATCAAGGAAAATGTCATAAAACATTGCACAAAAGGAAAATACACTGGTAGAAAATGTGTTAATTATAATTATAAACTACAGTATTGATGGAGTCACCAAAGAGACTATAATAAAATGTAAAGAGTGACTGTTGTGTTGTATTATCTGCTTTGGATCAAATCAACAACATTTACTGAGAAGTGCAACCTGATCAGTTGCCATCAGTGTTTTTGTTGAGAGCATTGACGGTAAATGGTTTAGAACCAAAAGGGCGTGGTATTTTGGTCAAACTGAATCAGAAGGAAGCTCTTGATATTTCAGGTGTTGATCAAAAATGTCTTTGTTCTCTCTGAACAAAGCAGAGTAAGAACAGGTGGTTCCTTTTGGGAAACTGCTGCCGTTTGTGTCAGAAATGGAGCCAAAAAACAAAATATGAGCCATTAAAGACAGCCCTTGTTTGAGAAAAGGATTAGTGCATTCAATCTTTTCACTGTGGAGTTATTTTAATGTAGTTTGTCTGAAATAAACCCACATCTGTTGCATATTTTTGCTCCTAGCCTCCTCTTTTATTATTTTTCATTGTTTTTCTGTGTGGGAGGTTTTAACAATAACCTGACTATGCTAACATATTATTACCATTTCTTTGTCAGAAACTGTCATTACTTTAGTTTTGTTCTCTGATTGGTCGGCGGATGATGACATCACCGTCTTCATAAAAACAAGGATTAGACAAAATGGCTGCCGTTAAAAATAACTCAACAGTTGTCCTTCCTGCTTCAAACAGTAAAAACACTTGAGTCTTCAGTGAAGTTTTATTGTTTATTCTTCACACGACATCACATGGTCACAATACTCGCTCCTGATTGGACGAGAGCTGCTCCACAAACACAACAATATTCATAAATAAACAACACAACATTTATTCATCACAAAAAGAACAAATATATCTCCATCAGAGAAATACAACAGCAACAGGCTCCGGGACCAGGACTAGACCGGACTAGACCAGGTCTAATCCAGTACTAAACCAGTTCTAATCCAGGACTAAACCAGGACTAGACCAGGTCTAAACCAGGACTAAACCAGGTCTAATCCAGGACTAAACCAGGACTAAACTAAGTCTAAAGTGGGACTAACTGTGCAGCTTCAGGTTCTGGTTCAGACCTGGTTTTAATAAGACTTTAGGGCTCACTGTGGATCTAAGACCAGTCAAGTCAAATCCTGCTCTAGTCCTTTGTTTGGTCCTGGTCCGGTCTTGTTTTAAACCCGGTTAAGACTTGGTTCAGTCCTGGTTTAGAACAGGGTTAGTTTGGTCAAAAACAAAAGTGAAAGTGTGGTCAAGCTGTAGTTCTTTGTTTCGTCCTGAAGCGGAATTAAAACACCAATAAAGCAGAATTAAAACCAGGTCAGAACCAGGTCTAGAGTAAGACTAGTCCAGTTTTCAGGTCCTGGTTTAGTCCTGAACCTGGTTCTTGTTCAGACCCAGTTCTAGTCCAGTTCAGCCTGGTCTAATCTAGTTTGAATTTGACGATTTCAGGTTTATTTTTGTCTTTTTTTAAAATTCTGTCACACACTAGTCTCTTATGAAGTCTGTGATCAGTCCTGGTCCAGTCCAGTCCTGGCCCAGACTATGTTTTAATTTGGTGAGTTTAATTTTACTGTGATCAGAAAACTGTAAATATTTTGTCCTGATTCTCCAGTTCAGGTCCAGTCCCGGTCCAGTCCCGGTCCAGTCCCAGCCAAGTCCCAGTCCAGTCCCGGTCTTCAGCCGCAGACCCTGTAGTTGGCGTGGAACTGGGGCTGGATGTCACAGACCCGTCGCAGCAGCTCTCCCAGAACCGCCTCCTTGTTTCCTTTGAAGCTGTTCTGGATCCGGTTCATCCTCTCCACCGTGTCCCGGTCCACCTCCACCGCGCTGTTGCCATGGGAACCCAGCGCCTGAACATAAACAAACACCAAAATAAATAAATAAATGAAATAAATTAGATCTACACTCTAACAGGGGAACCTTGTGCATCACTGAGCATACGAAACAAGTTTAAATTAAACCTCTGGGGGGCGCCACTGAGAGAGAAAATAGTGTTGAGGATGTTGCCTGAAGCTGTTTGAACAAACTGATAAAACCAACAAATCCAAACTGTCTTTCTCTCGACTCAGGTTTAACCTTAACCAGTGATCACTGTCTGTGCAGTGAACAGCCAATAGGATTAAACTTGGAGGAAAAGGGGCGGGGCTTTTCTTCCGCAGAAACAGGAAGTAACATGGTCACAGCCAAAAACTGGAAAAAGAAAAAAGCTGCGAAAGCGACGAAACCCGCTCAAAACCTAAACCAGCTTCTGGAGCAAAAAAACTCCACAAATCCCCAGAAAAACATGTTCACTGAAGGACATTACCCACAATCCCTTTCACTGTGACATTTCAATGAAAAACAATAAGACAAAATTCCAAAAAAAGAAAAATATATTATATTATATAATATATAAACGTATTAAGAAAAAAACCCCTCAAATGAATACTCCTGTTGCCGCGGTAACAACTGAATAAATCTGTTTGCTTTTGGCCTTGTTCTGGTCATAACTGATGCAGACTGTCCTATCTCTGGAGCCTTTCACTTATTACTTTGTGCAGCTTCAACAAATGCACTTCTCGAGGAAGTTCTTCAGGTTTACTGCAGGTTTGGGACAAGAAACACCAGGAGAAAGCATCCCTCATGTTTAAACGCAGGATTAGACAAGTGTACATTGTCGTGTTCAGTGCCATTTTCTACGGCTGTCTTTTCCTCTGCTTCATTCAGAGCTCCTTAAACACCTGGAATACAGTTCAAAGAGGTACGTACAGCGGCCTCTTTGGTCTTGAACTCCTTCTCTCTCTGGAGTCGGTACTGTTCGATCTCGGCCTGAGCCTCTTCTTTTGCCTGCTTCAGACGACGGTTCTTACCTGGAGAAAAAAAAGACCAGAAACAGAGGACAACAGCTAAAGAAGAGCTGTTTTTACTTCAGCTGGAGTTCAGGTAAAATAAACACAATCCTCTAAAGTTCGCCCCCATGTGGCAGCTTCACCAACTGCAGCTGCTGTGAAGTCAACACATTATATACTTTTATGTTTCATTCAATCACCCTATGGATCTGAACAGGTTTGAGATGGATCTGAACAGGTTTTAGATGGATTTGAACAGCTTTTAGATGGATCTGAACAGGTTTTAGATGGATCTGAACAGGTTTAAAAAGGATTTGAACTGGTTTTAGATGGATCTGACTAAAACAGAAGACATAAAGGTTTGTATGTAGGTTTTGTGTTAGGTTTAAATTGTTAAAAATTGTCAAAAACGTGTGTTTCTTTTGGAGCCATAAATGCACTGAACTCCATTTGCCATCATCCTCAGCGGCGGCACATGACAGCTGGAAAAAAATAAGGGAACTATACCATTTTCTAACATTAAAATCCATCAAGAATACTCAGACCTGGTTTAGACCTGATTCAGACCTGGTTTAGACCTGGTTTAGATCTGGTTTAGTCCTGGTTCAGACCTGTTTCCATATTTGGGGGGATTAGACCGTTATGAGGCTAACGCTTTATTGGTGACTAAAAAGCGACATTCTCCATAAATGTAAAGTATTCACATAAATGTTTTCCTGCCGAATTGAAAAGACACAAAAGCTGATACAGACGCAGGCTATAGTTGATATTTTTGCCTTTCGGAAATGTTTAAACAAGGGACAAAACTCGTAAATTGGCGTAATTTTCCAACAAAGCTCGGTTAGAGGCGAATTAGATCCTCGAATTATGATATTATTAAATATCTCTCCTGATCCATAAACTCACAGAACATGTGAATTCAACAAATTAAACTGTTTAAATATAATGTTAAACAGCTAATTCTCCATTAAATCCCTGTTTTGTTGTATTTTTTCCCTAAACTCCGCGGTCTCCAGCCGGAGCGTTCAGCGGGCCTCAGCGCGGACTCAGGCCCGGGTTCGGACTCACGTTTACGGGCCTCTGCCACCTTCTCGGCCGCTCTCTTCTCCGCCTGGAGCAGCTGCTGGATGCCCTGGGACTGGGACGCCATGTCGGGGCTGGAGCTGCGCGGAAACCGGGCTCAGAACCGGGACAAAAAACCGGAGAAAACAGCGGAACACAGCGAAGACGCGGAAGGTCAGAGTGAGCTGCTGTTCCTCGGAGTCAGCTGACTGTGCGTCACTCCGCGGAGCTGTCACGTGATTACGTCACGAGGGACGCCATTTTGGCTCACGAGGATCAGTGGCGTGTGGTCTTTAGAGGGGAGGGTTTTTTTCTATAAAAATGTGACGTTTGTTTTAATGTTAATTTCATCATAAAAAAAGTTTAAAAAAACAACAACAACAACAAAAGTATTTTTTGCTTGCATTTAATTTAACTTTATTAGAGTAACTTATAAAAACTATAATGTTTTGTATAATTAATATTTGTTTCATTTTTAATCACGTACCTAATTAGTTAAAATCTAAAACAATAGCACAAAACCCAATACAACTATATACTTTCCAAAATTCTATAGTTGGAAAGTATATAGTTGTTTTGTCAACATTGTTTTATGTAACTGAGAAAAAAAAATATTGAGGTGAGATGAAAATGACAACTACAGGAGGAAAACAGAGGACCATCTTCAACAGAACAACCTATGACAGGTCTGGCTATAACATCTCACCAACTACAAGGGCAGACCACCTGCAACTGTTTGAGCTGACGCCAAGCTGGCAGAGGACCTAACCACTTCTTTGCCCGGTTTGAGACAGCAACACCACCCAGTCACATTGCCACCACCCTCCACCACAGCGCACACTCTCACCTTACAGGAACACCAAGTGAGGCGTGTGCTGAGGGCGGTGAACCAGAACAAAGCAGCTGGACCAGATGGAGTACTAGGCAAGGTACTTAGGGCTTGTGCAGACCAACTCTCAGGGGTCTTCACGAAGATTTTCAACATCTCCCTGGCACAAGCCTCCATCCCCACTTGCTTTAAGTCTGCCACAGTTGTCCCTGTCCCAAAGAAACCAGTAGTCGGCAGTCTCAACGACTACAGGCCTGTAGCCCTCACTTCAGTTGTCATGAAGTGCCAGCCTCCCTCCCAGCTGTGACCCCCACCAGTTTGCCTACAGAGGGAACAGGTCGACAGCACAACACAACCCTCCACAGCGCACTGTGTCACCTGGAGCAGCCAGGAGCCTATGTCAGAATACTGTTTATTGACTACAGCTCAGCATTCAACACCATCACACCTGACTCTGGAGGATGAGCTGGTGTATCCAGGTTCCCTCGCTCGACCTGGGCCTGGATTTAGGACTTTCTCACTAATCGTCCACAGACAGTTAGGATCGGTCCCACTCCTCCATCACACTCAGGGCTGTGTGCTCAGACCCTCCTCTACCCCTGTACACCTACCACTGTGCTCCCATCCAGTCCTCCAATACCATCACTAAATTCACTGATGACAGGACAGTGGTCGGGTTAACAACAGGAGGAGGTCACTGTGGTGCCTCAACAACAACAACCTGAACCTACATCAACAGCGATGAGGTGGAGCGGGTCTCCGATACACCTGCTGTAGTGAAGAAGTCCCAGCAGAGCCTGCACTTCCTAAGACTGCTCCGCAAAAACAATCTGTGGGTAAACCTACTGGTAACTTCCTACTGCTCTACCATCGAGAGTCCTGGTCTACTGCCTCAGAGTGGGACTCCTCCACAAACAGGAAAACTCTGCAGAGAGTCATCGAAACAGCAGAAAAAATCACTGGCTGCTCCCTGCCTTCTCTGGAGGAGCACAAGCTAGTCTCAACAGGGCCTGGGGTATAATCAAGGACAGTACCCACCCTGGGCATGTTTACCCTCCTGCCCTCTGGAAGGCCATACAGGAGTTTTAAAACCAGGACAAATAGATTAACAACAGGTTTTATCCATGGGCTGTGAGGACTCTCAACAACAGGAAGTCATAGATTTCAGTCTTGCTTTTACATGCAATAACAGAACATTTTAATATGCAATAGAAGTTTAACATGCAGGGTATTTAATTGGGTATTTATTGGGTTTTTATTATGTGTGTTTGTGTGATTGTCTGTTGTTAATTTTTTAATTCTCTATGCACTGATCAGATGTAGCATTTTAATCTCATTGTACTGCTGTGAAATGACAATAAAGCTTTCTATTCTATTCTATTCTATTCTATTCTATTCTATTCTATTCTATTCTAACTATGTCTGAGTTTTTGGGAAAACATGGCAAAAATAGACATAATTTAAATAAATGAAGCTCAACAACACTCATTTTACTAAATAAGATTAACAACATTTTTACTCAAATATTACTGTAGTAATATTGCCGTTGCCATGGTAACTCTGTGATTGACACACAGACAAAAAAAAAAAGAGTTTCAAGCACAATGCGCTACTTTGGCTTTAGACTGGGTCAAAAATCAGGACAAATGAGTGTTTTTGTAGATATCCACAGGGACACAGGACCGAGGGCTTAATCAGAATTAAATTGGTTTAAACGGGACGAATGGGCACCAATAATAACAGTAAATCCTGATATGGTCACAGCACAGTTGTGTCTGTGATTTAAATAAAAGAGCCGTCAGTGTAAATGTACAGAGAGGCTCTGAGTGCCTCTGACAGAGCTGGCCTCATACATTTTATGATTAAACGGCTGGACCCGCGTCGGACTTTGCACTGGTCTGCTTTAGACCTGGTTTAGACCTCGTTCTGATTATTTAGTTTAGTTTAGTCGAGGCTGTTTTCAGGAATTGGTTGTTTTTGGGGGTTTTTTGCTGACGAGGCTCGGTCTGTGGGGCTCTGGTTTAGTCCTGGTTTAATTGTTTATTTTCCGACAGTGTTCCTGTTTCCTTTTCTCTGAGTCTGTCTTTATTTAAACCCATCAAATCAGTTTAATTCTTCTCCCTTTTGTCCGTCTGCTGCGTCAAACTGAGCTGAAAGACTGTTTCTGTTCTTCGTTTCCTTCAGAGGTAAAGGATGTTGGTGGAGGCCACAGTTTCTCTTTGATGACGTTTCAAATTCAAAATAACTTTATTAATCCTCAGGGAAAATTCAGTTCTTACTCTTATTAATGCAGCCGTTTATTGTTCATTCTTTAGAGGTTGTATTGAATTTATATAGTTTGTACAAACAGGTGAAAATAGGTCATACCTGGACTTTACTGGGGTCCCACTAGGATCAGGTTTGGGACCTAAACTGTTCGTATTATCCATGAATGACACTGATTCTTTTCTTTTTGCAGCTGATACTTACAGAACTTGAAACTTGCAGGTTTTAGACACAATCACAAAAGTAATCCATACTCTAACACACTTTACTCTGACACACTCTGTTTTCAGTCAGAACAGCTGCTCTGATGGAACTGAATGCACTTGAAAAATCAAAGACCAGTTCTAGTCCTGGTTTAGTCCTGGTCTAGAGCTGGATTTAGTCCATGTTCAGCCTGGTTTTCATGGCTGTATGTTTTGCTGACAAGGCTGTGGTGGACCTCAGACTCGGAGTCAACACCAGGAGCAGAAGTGAAGCTGTCTGGTTTTGTCCGTTTTGCTGTTTGTATTTCAGCAAAAACAGACGCAGCAGAAATTGAAAATAAAAGTAAAAAAGTGATTGAGGAACAATAACTAACTAAAGACATAAAAAGGAGTTTTCATGTGTTTATTCGTTGTTTGTTTTTCAGTGTGGACATGGATCACACGCACCACGACACGTCTGACTCTGTTCCTACAGAGGACTACACGGACTACTTCTACAGGGATACAGTGGAGCATCATGGGAAACATGGAGGTCACATGACCATGGTAAAGTTCTATGTTTATCACTTTAACTTTAACAAACTGAACCCTACTGTTTTTCTTCACAGACAGTTTCACACTCCAACACACTCCAACACACTCCAACACACTCTAACACACTCTAACACACTCCAACACACTCCAACACACTCCAACACACTCCAACACACTCCAACACACTCTAACACACTCTAACACACTCCAACACACTCCAACACACTCCAACACACTCTAACACACTCTAACACACTCTAACACACTCCAACACACTCCAACACACTCCAACACACTCCAACACACTCTAACACACTCTAACACACTCCAACACACTCCAACACACTCCAACACACTCCAACACACTCCAACACACTCTAACACACTCCAACACACTCCAACACACTCCAACACACACCAACACACTCCAACACACACCAACACACTCTAACACACTCTAACACACACCAACACACTCCAACACACTCCAACACACTCCAACACACACCAACACACTCCAACACACTCCAACACACTCTAACACACTCCAACACACTCCAACACACTCTAACACACTCCAACATACTCTAACACACTCTAACACACTCCAACACACACCAACACACACCAACACACTCTAACACACTCTAACACACACCAACACACACCAACACACTCCAACACACTCCAACACACTCTAACACACTCCAACATACTCTAACACACTCTAACACACTCCAACACACACCAACACACACCAACACACTCTAACACACTCTAACACACTCTAACACACTCTAACACACTCTAACACACTCCAACATACTCCAACATACTCCAACACACTCTAACACACTCCAACACACACCAACACACTCTAACACACTCTAACACACTCTAACATACTCTAACACACTCCAACACACTCTAACACACTCTAACATACTGTAACACACTCCAATACACTCCAACATACTCCAACACACTCTAACACACTCCAACATACTCTAACATACTCTAAAAAAAGATTCTAACAAGCTCTAACACACTCTAAAACACTAGAACAAACTCTAACATAGTCATAACAACTGAATAATTTCCTGATTCTGTGAAAGTGACTCATTTCTGCAGCTCGTACTGTTTCCTTCAGACCATGACGTTCTACTTCTGCTGCACCGACGTGGAGCTGCTGTTCTCGGGTCTCGTCATCAACTCTGCTGGAGGTAGGCTCTGCAGTTCCACTACTGTCCACTAGAGCTCCAGGAGAACGCTGCTCAGGAAAACACAACAGGCCGAGTCCTCTTCTTCAGCTTCAGTTTTAAAATGTGCCTCTTTGTTAAACTCTGAAAACATTCTGGGCAACAAAACTATTTTTTCTGATTCTCTGAATTTCAAATAGTGTGTTCATTTTCACTTGTGATTTGTCAACATAAAAGGTAACCTGGTTTAGTCCTGGTTTAGTCCTGGTTTAGTCCTGGTTTAGTCCTGGTTTAGACTTGGTTTAGTCCTGGTTTAGTCCTGGTTTAGTCCTGGTTCAGTCCTGGTTCAGTCCTGGTTTAGACCTGGTTTAGACCTGGTTTAGTCCTGGTTTAGACCTGGTTTAGTCCTGGTTTAGACTTGGTTTAGTCCTGGTTTAGTCCTGGTTCAGTCCTGGTTTAGTCCTGGTTTAGTCCTGGTTTAGACCTGGTTTAGTCCTGGTTTAGTCCTGGTTTAGACTTGGTTTAGTCCTGGTTTAGTCCTGGTTTAGTCCTGGTTTAGTCCTGGTTTAGACCTGGTTCAGTCCTGGTTTAGTCCTGGTTTAGTCCTGGTTTAGTCCTGGTTCAGTCCTGGTTTAGACCTGGTTTAGTCCTGGTTTAGACCTGGTTTAGTCCTGGTTTAGTCCTGGTTTAGTCCTGGTTTAGTCCTGGTTTAGACTTGGTTTAGTCCTTGTTTAGACCTGGTTCAGTCCTGGTTTAGTCCTGGTTTAGTCCTTGTTTAGACCTGGTTTAGTCCTGGTTTAGACCTGGTTTAGACCTGGTTTAGTCCTGGTTTAGTCCTGGTTCAGTCCTGGTTTAGTCCTGGTTTAGTCCTGGTTTAGACTTGGTTTAGTCCTTGTTTAGACCTGGTTCAGTCCTGGTTTAGTCCTGGTTTAGTCCTTGTTTAGACCTGGTTCAGTCCTGGTTTAGACCTGGTTTAGACTTGGTTTAGTCCTGGTTTAGTCCTGGTTTAGTCCTGGTTTAGTCCTGGTTTAGTCCTGGTTTAGACTTGGTTTAGTCCTGGTTTAGACCTGGTTTAGTCCTGGTTTAGACCTGGTTTAGTCCTGGTTTAGTCCTGGTTTAGTCCTGGTTTAGACCTGGTTTAGTCCTGGTTTAGTCCTGGTTTAGTCCTGGTTTAGACCTGGTTTAGTCCTGGTTTAGTCCTGGTTTAGACTTGGTTTAGTCCTGGTTTAGTCCTGGTTTAGTCCTGGTTTAGACCTGGTTTAGTCCTGGTTCAGACCTGGTTTAGACTTGGTTTAGTCCTGGTTTAGTCCTGGTTTAGTCCTGGTTTAGTCCTGGTTTAGTCCTGGTTTAGACCTGGTTTAGTCCTGGTTTAGACCTGGTTTAGTCCTGGTTTAGTCCTGGTTTAGTCCTTGTTTAGACCTGGTTCAGTCCTGGTTTAGACCTGGTTTAGACTTGGTTTAGTCCTGGTTTAGTCCTGGTTCAGTCCTGGTTTAGTCCTGGTTTAGTCCTGGTTTAGACTTGGTTTAGTCCTTGTTTAGACCTGGTTCAGTCCTGGTTTAGTCCTGGTTTAGTCCTTGTTTAGACCTGGTTCAGTCCTGGTTTAGACCTGGTTTAGACTTGGTTTAGTCCTGGTTTAGTCCTGGTTCAGTCCTGGTTTAGTCCTGGTTTAGTCCTGGTTTAGACTTGGTTTAGTCCTTGTTTAGACCTGGTTCAGTCCTGGTTTAGACCTGGTTCAGTCCTGGTTTAGTCCTGGTTTAGTCCTGGATTAGACCTGGTTCAGTCCTGGTTTAGTCCTGGTTCAGTCCTGGTTTAGACCTGGTTTAGTCCTGGTTCAGTCCTGGTTTAGACTTGGTTTAGTCCTGGTTTAGTCCTGGTTTAGTCCTGGTTTAGACCTGGTTTGGATCTTTCTCTCACTAAAGAGTGTGCTACAAAGGCAGAAAAAGCTGTATTTTTTCTTGTCCTGTCGCTGGTCGTTGTTGTTTTTTTTTGTTAGTTTTTTTTACAATAAAACATTAAATGCCTCTAACCCCGCCCCCTGTGCTCTGGACCAATCAGAAATGTGCTGTGTTTAAATGCCTCTAACCCCGCCCCCTGTGCTCTGGACCAATCAGAGATGGCAGCGGCCTGTATCGGAGTGTTCCTATTGGCCGCTCTGTACGAGGGTCTGAAGATCGGTCGAGAGGTGCTTCTGAGACGGAGCCAGGTGAACGTCAACATGACGTTCAGAGATAACAGCATCAAGAGCAGTTCCATCGTTCGACGCAAGTAAATACTGACATTTTCTGTGATTAAGATCTGTCGTTTTCCTCCTGGATTTACCGTAGACTTCAGTTGGCGTTAGAGTTAATTAATGCCCTGTGCTCTCCCAAAATAAGCTAGAAATAAACCAGGCCCAAACCAGGTGTAACCGTCCTGTTTCCTGTTTCCAGGCAGAGGATGCTGAGCCCCGCCCACTTCCTGCAGACCCTACTGCACGTGCTCCAGGTGGTGGTCAGTTACTTCCTGATGCTGGTCTTCATGACCTGCGGCTTCCTGTGCATCGCCGTCGCGGCCGGAGCAGGGATGGGCTACTTCCTGTTCAGCTGGAGGAAGGCCGTGGTCGTGGACATCACCGAGCACTGTCATTAGCCGCTAATGTAGCCGCTAACGCTAGTCCGTTAGCAGCTAGTCCGTTAGCAGCTAATCCGTTAGCGTCACTGCAGTTAAAGTTCTATTTCTGCTGATTACAATCAAACTGTCATTAACTTTTAGAATTAGTTGGGTTCACACTAAAGGATTAAAATAAACTGACGGGCCTTTAAAACTGTCTAAAACCAGTTCAAATCCATCTAAAATCTGCTCAAATCCATCTAAAACATGGTCAAATCCAGCTAAAACCAGTTCAAATCCATCAAAAACTGATTAAAATACAATTAAAACCTGTACAAATCTGAAAATGTCAAAGTAAAATTGTGTGATTGTAATGAAAAATAAAAACAAATGTGGCTTTTGAACAAAGTGTGTATTTGTGAGTTTTGTCAGCAGAGGGCAGCACAATCAGAGACAGGTTTTGCTTCTGAGCTGCTGAGGTTCAAATTCAACTAAAACCTGTTCAAATCCATCTAAAACCTGCTCAGAGACAACTAAAACCAGTTTAAATTCATATTAAACCTGTTCAAATTCAACTAAAACCTTACGTTCCTAATGACAAGAGTTTTATGAGCACTTTCCCTCTTTCTGAATCCTGTATTTTACTTATGTTTCTAAATGTAGTTTATGTAAAGCTCCCTCCCTCCTCCTGTGAGTGTTTCCTACCTGGACCATGACTGCACAGACCACACCTGGTGGCAATCTTCAATCAACCACAGCTTTAGGAGCAGCTCTCCAGTCACTCCTCGACAATCTACTAACCTTTGTGATTCTATTTTCCATTTCTTTATTGACAGTGGCTCAGGTTGTAGAGAATAGCGTCAGCAGCAGTGTTGACCTTGCCTCTAGAGTCTGTGACCGTTTACTTTACCATTTTACCATTTACTTACTTCCAGAAGAACATTAAAGGAGGATTCATAGTGTATTTAGTATTAAAGTTTTTAACCAAATATGGGCTGAATGACTTCCAAGTTTTTTAGGTTCAGGGCAGACCCCGGTGGTTTGTAATATTGAAAATCTTCACAGGGATTTCTCCATTAACTATGATTTAATTTTCAAAGGCAGACAAGGTGAGTCAAACCAAAACATTGTACATTTTGATTTAAATACCATATGTACAGTATAAATATAAAATACTTCATGTATATAACTCTTGTGCCACTCCTAAAATAACTTTGCAATAAGAAAGTAAGCACACAGAGAAACCTGCCAGGGAAGAAATTCAACTAAACCCCCAGAACCTGAAAGTAACTTGAACCGGACAGTCTTTCAGTTTCTGTTAGAGATGGATTCAGAGAAATCACGTGACTTCACCTTGTTCTGCTGGTTCTGCTGGTTCCACATTTATAAGAGTCAGTGCTTTATTTGGTGCCGCAGGACTTTAAGAAACAAACAGCACAGGTAAGAACTACTAATAATTATATTTACTGGAGTAAAATCCTTGATTGAAAATGATTGAATATTTGGTAGTTTTGAGCAGAGCTGAAGTGGTTTAAGAGATTTATGTGTAACAGGTTAATAATAATACTTTGGCGAATTCCACCAAATCAGTTATTCATGAGTTATATTTGTACCCGTGAATAAACCAAGCTGTGGGTATATTACACTTACACTCAACATAGTGACATAAACGACGTAGCCTCTTACCCAGACGCACACAAGAGCGGGTTTATGCTGTCTCTGGCTGCAGGAGGTAAGACGCATGAAATGTGGGTCCTCAGATAAAACATTTTTCCCGAGTGATTTATGTGATGAAAATGAAGGGTTTGTCTCGTATAACGCCCAGAAACATATTTCCTTTGTTCATGAATGGTCAAATGAGATGTTTGTTTAATTCACATTTTATACATGAGCTAATGTTCTCCAGTATAACTAAGTTAGCTTAAATCAGCACCACTTCACAGACTTTTTCACTGATTCCTTTTGTTTTTTGATCTTATGGTTGTTGTAAAGTGAGGTGTCTTGGACCCAGGAGTCACTCACAGCAGTTTTGTATTTTGTGATCTTAAACAGGAGAGTAAAGACAGTCAACTCAATCCTGACTCAGTCGTCTATCGCTACATCCAGAACACAACGCAGAGAGAAAGAGAAACAACACACACAGGGTGTTACATATGCAGATACAAATATTTATATATGATGATTTTAAAGCAGTTTTTTTGTGCTTTTCCAGTTTTATCTGGATGGTCCCAGACGGAGCCTGGTGTCAGTGTTGTACAATAGACCTGTAATAGAACTGACATTAGATTCAAAATATGACAAAAAAACTCTGCAGAAATTCCTTTCATAAGCTGCAACAAAACCATAATCATCAGCAAATCAAAAAAGAAAAAGGAGGAAGAGAAACAGTTGGACTTGATTCAAGTCTTTTATTGACAGTTTTGAACAAAGTTTTAAAGTAAACCTTGTGGAGACAGGACGGTAGTGTCATTATTCAAGCACTTTTAATATTTTTATCACAGATTTACAATAATATAACTAAATAAAAAATCTAATTTTGAATAGATTGGTTTGTACGTTATATGTCTCAATGTTAACCCTTTAGGCGCAGAGGTTTATTGCTGGTCGCTGGCTCCCCCGTGTGACTGCCCCCGTCTAAAATAAAGTTGAAGCCAGGGCCAAGCTCCATGAGCCTGGGTTAGAGCCACGGCCTCAGACGGGGTCTGGATCCACTCAAAACCGGTTAAAAAGAGCGAGACTGGACTCCCCCAGGCCCCCAGTAAACATGAGGGGGGCTGGCCAGAACACAGCTCCATCAGCCTAGCATCAGGACAGAATGCCCATGGTACTCCAGACACATCAGTAAAGACTGATGTGTCTGGAGTACCATGGGCACGAAACTCCAGCATGCCCGTGGATTGGCAAATAACCCAGGAGGGGTCTTAATGGTGGGTGCACGTGTTGGAGAGGTGAGCGGGGGGCAACCGTGGGGCTCAGTGCGTCTTGTTTCGCTCTTTCTAGCCCGTTTTGACTGGACCCAGACTTCGTGTGAGGCCGTGGCTGTAAGCCGGATCATGGAGCTGCGTTCTGGTCTGTGCCCAAGGTCCTGTCACAGCCTCACACAGAGTCTGTATCCGGGCCCAGCCCCTGGTACTACACACACGCACCTACAGTGGGGCAAAAAAGTATTTAGTCAGCCACCAATTGTGCAAGTTCTCCCACTTAAAAAGATGAGAGAGGCCTGTAATTTTCATCATAGGTTTACACTTCAACTATGAGAGACAGAATGAGAAAAAAAAATCCAGAAAATCACATTGTAGGATTTTTAATGAATTAATTGGTAAAATCCTTGGTAAAATAAGTATTTGGTCACCTACAAACAAGCAAGATTTCTGGCTCTCACAGACCTGTAACTTCTTCTTTAAGAGGCTCCTCTGTCCTCCACTCGTTACATGTATTAATGGCACCTGTTTGAACTCGGTATCAGTATAAAAGACACCTGTGCACAACCTCAAACAGTCACACTCCAAACTCCACTATGGCCAAGACCAAAGAGCTGTCAAAGGACACCAGAAACCTGCACCAGGCTGGGAAGACTGAATCTGCAACAGGTAAGCCCCTTGGTGTGAAGAAATCAACTGTGGGAGCAATTATTAGAAAATGGAAGAGATACAAGACCACTGATGATCTCCCTCGATCACCCTGTGGGGTCAAAATGATCACAACAACGGTGAGTAAAAATCCCAGAACCACACGGGGGACCTAGTGAATGACCTGCAGAGAGCTGGGACCAAAGTAACAAAGGCTACCATCAGTAACACACCACGCCCCAGGGACTCAGATCCTGCAGTGCCAGACGTGTCCCCTGCTTAAGTACATGTCCAGGCCCGTCTGAAGTTTGCTAGAGAGCATTTGGATGATTCAGAAGAGGATTGGGGGAATGTCATATGGTGTGAAAACTCAACTTGTCGTGTTTGGAGGAGAAAGAAGCTGAGTAGCATCCAAAGAACACCATACCTTCTGTGAAGCATGGGGGTGGAAACATGCTTTGGGGCTGTTTTTCTGCAAAGGGACCAGGACGACTGATCCGTGTAAAGGAAAGAATGAATGGGGCCATGTATCGTGAGATTTTGAGTGAAAACCTCCGTCAGCGAGGGCATTGAAGATGAAACGTGGCTGGGTCTTTCAGCATGACAATGATCCCAAACACACCACCCGGGCAACAAAGGAGTGGCTTCGTAAGAGTGCCCTAGCCAGTCTCCAGATCTAAACCCCATTGAAAATCTTTGGAGGGAGCTGAAAGTCCGTGTTGCCCAGCGACAGCCCCAAAACTGCTCTAGAGGAGATCTGGAGGAATGGGCCAAAATACCAGCAACAGTGTGAAAACCTCGTGAAGACTTACAGAAAACATTTGACCTCTGTCATTGCTAACAAAGGGTATATAACAAAGTATTGAGATGAACTTTTGTTATTGACCAAATACTTATTTTTCACCATAATTTGCAAATCAATTCTTTAAAAATCAGACAATGTGATTTCCTGGATTTTTTTTTCTCATTTTGTCTCTCATAGTTGAGGTAAACCTATGATGAAAATTACAGGCCTCTCTCATCGTCAACACACACTGGTCTCCTTTGCTACTTTCCACCTTGGTGTGACCTGCCAGTAGTTCAGTCATAATGTCCTGGATGAAGGCCTTTAGTGACTTGTGTGAGTCAGGGGTACACTTAGAATATATGATGTGTGAGTTGACAACACAGATGCTTATAATGGCATTGAAAATGCGGTTGTTCCTTGACCGATGTGGAAATAAGTAGTTTTTCATTCTCTGATCAGATCTGTCTACTCCCCCCATAAAGCTGTTGTACTTGTCAACACACACTGGTCTGTTTATTGTGCTGTTTTTTGTTCTGATTCTCTTATGGACACAGCCACTCCCATGAAGTGTTGATAACATTGTGATGCGTTTAGTGTCATGCCACGCACAAGCCAGCAGTTTGCCCTTCCTCAGAAACACTGGGTCATCTCCTTGTTTCAACCGTAAGGCAGGGGGTCTCAAGCTTCTTGGCATTCCTTGCCTTGTGCACCTTACTGTCCCACATAAACCAGTGTCACGTTCAGCTAATTCACTGGCAATGGCTGGTGACATGTAGAAGCTATCCATGTATACCTCGTGCCCTTTATCTTTGTATTGACTGAGTAGTTCACGGACTACTGCGTGGGTGGCACTTACGCCACTGGCTGCATCAGTATGCTGTCCAGTGTGCATAAACCACTGTAGAACATAACCCGACCTGCTTTCTCTCACATACTCGTCATTATTGGCAAAATGCAGAAAAGACAAGATGCTTTCAAATCTGTTCCTAGACATTACCTTGCCAAAACCAGGAGTGTATGCTGGCCAAAATGATGCCCAATAATCCTCAATCTCAGGCTTCTCTACAAGCCCCATAGACAGATGCAAAGACAGGAAAGCTTTCATTTCAGACACAGATACATCATACCACTTATGAAACCTGGACTGTGGCTGCAGCTGGCTTGAGGCTAAAACCTGGTGAGCATATCTGTTAGTCTCATTTGTAACAAGGTTCCAAAACAAATCATCCAAAAAGAGGGACAGAAAATCTATTGGATGAGCATTTGTCAGATCTCTCTCCCCTGTATAGCCTACACGTTCATCAAAACCTCATACCTTCACTGGCACCTTCACTGACACCCCCACTGGCACATTCACTGGCACCTTCACTGGCACCTTCACTGGTATCTTCACTGGCACCTTCACTGGCACCTTCACTGACACCCCCGCTGGCACCATCACTGGCACCTTCACTGACACCCCCACTGGTACCTTCACTGGTATCTTCACTGGCATCTTCACTGGCACCTTCACTGGTATCTTCACTGGTACCTTCACTGGCACCTTCACTGACACCCCCACTGGCACCTTCACTGACACCCTCACTGGTACCTTCACTGGTACCTTCACTGGCACCTTCATTGACACCCTCACTTGTACCTTCACTGGTACCTTCACTGGCACCTTCACTGACACCCCCACTGGTTCCTTCACTGGTATCTTCACTGGTACCTTCACTGGTACCTTCACTGGTATCTTCTCTGGTATCTTCACTGGTACCTTCACTGGTATCTTCACTGGTATCTTCACTGGTACCTTCACTGGTATCTTCACTGGTACCTTCACTGGTATCTTCACTGGTATCTTCACTGGTACCTTCACTGGTATCTTCACTGGTACCTTCACTGGTACCTTCACTGGTATCTTCACTGACACCCCCACTGGTACCTTCACTGGTATCTTCACTGGTATCTTCACTGGTACCTTCACTGGTACCTTCACTGGTATCTTCACTGGTACCTTCACTGGTACCTTCACTGGTACCTTCACTGGTACCTTTACTGGTACCTTTACTGGTATCTTCACTGGCACCTTCACTGGTACCTTCACTGACACCCCCACTGGCACCTTCACTGACACCTTCACTGACACCCCCACTGGTACCTTCACTGGTATCTTCACTGGCATCTTCACTGGCACCTTCACTGGTATCTTCACTGGTACCTTCACTGGCACCTTCACTGACACCCCCACTGGCACCTTCACTGACACCCTCACTGGTACCTTCACTGACACCCCCACTGGTTCCTTCACTGGCACCTTCACTGACACCCCCACTGGTTCCTTCACTGGTACCTTCACTGGTACCTTCACTGGTATCTTCACTGGTACCTTCACTGGTACCTTCACTGGTACCTTCACTGACACCCCCACTGGTACCTTCACTGGTACCTTCACTGGTACCTTCACTGGTACCTTCACTGGTATCTTCACTGGTACCTTCACTGGTACCTTCACTGGTACCTTCACTGGTACCTTCACTGGTACCTTCACTGGTACCTTCGCTGGCGCTGCTGTCCTCACCCTCCCGTAGTTCAGAGGGTCCCTCGGAGTCAGAGTCCGCAGCATGTGGCGCCGCTGCTTCATCACATTTACCACTCGTGGGTGACAGGTCTCTCCCTCGCCGTTCTCTGCTCCCACACCGGCCTCTTCCACTTCCAGTCTTTTGTAAACGGTCAGAAAATGTCAGCACAGGTTCAGCAGAAAGGCCAGAAACACCGCTCGTCCCCGCTACAACGCACCCTCAACGAGGCTATCATGACTCACCCGTAGTTTTCCGAGAATAAAAAGGTCGCCCCCGGAGTCAGAGTCGGCAGCAACCTTCCTCTATTTTCTCAAATGAAGAATGAGCAAATAAAGAAGCAAGAGCAAGAACAAACTAACAAACACTTTGACAGTGTAAAAAGAAGCACCAGATGTCAATAATTACATTATGATTACTGTCTGGTGACCTTTGTCCTCACTGAATTTGAATGTATTATTGCTGTTGATTTATTTATTTAGTTTGTTTTTTTTGTACCTTACAAAAGCAAAAAATATTTTTTTTATAGATTTTCTCACCATTTAGCGCTTAAAGGGTTAATACCACTATTACATGTAATAATACAATAACACAATTGTATCAATGATTTATTACTCTTTCTCAGTTTATTACTGTGTTTGAAGATATTGACTTTAAATCCCATCCTCAGACCAAACTGCTGAACACTGAAGTGTGATCGTGATTTGGAGCTTGACATCTCTTCATCACAATGGCAATGTAAGTAACAACACATGACAACCATGAGTATATTTATGTTTAAATGGGGTGGGCTTAAACTCGGGACAGAGCAGCATTCTGAGCCCACTCTGAGAGTTTACTGATAGCAGGGATCTGTTCTTTAAAGTGTAGAGGTGCTTCCAGAGTGTTCTCAAGGGTCAGGGCTGCATTTCAAACGTAAAGATGGAAAAAACATTTATTGTCAAAGGCATGCTTCCCTTTTTGATTCACACACGTATCAAGAGGGTTCACGGTTCCTTTTCGCTTTGAGTAATTCAAACAGAATTTAGTTTCTGTAGGACAGCAAACACATGTAGTTGAATATGTAATTATAGAAGGTCAAGTGTGCACTCCTTTCTTTTCTTTTCAGGAACCGTAATGTCTCACTACAATTCAAGAATCTTATTTATGAAAATGCTGTGATCTCAGAGGGATCTCCTCAGGTTTACAGACTGGTCCCAAAGACACAGATGATAGGAACTTTGTTAAAGAAGACGATAGGTGACGAAAAACCCAACAGGGAAAGTAAAACTGTACTACTTGTGGGAGAAACAGGAGCTGGAAAGTCAACTATTATCAATGCTCTGTATAACTTTGCCGTCGGTATTGAGTGGAAGGATGACGTCTGGTTTGAAATAAACGAAAACCAGATTCCAAGTGTTAGTCAGACGTCAGATGTGACTCTGTATGAGATAAATGGAGAAGCCCTGGGTTTCTCTCTAACGGTTATAGACACTCCAGGGTTCGGAGACACAGGACGAGCAGATGAACTCCTGGCTGGAAGATTACTGGAGTTACTCAGCTCTGACGATGGAGTTAGACAGATCCATGCAGTGGGTCTGGTCCTGAAGGCGTCAGAGAATCGACTCAGCGACAGAACGGCCTACGTCTTCAACTCAGTCACGTCTCTCTTTGGTAAAAACATGGAGAGAAACATAGTGGCTCTCATCACTCACTCAGACGGAAGAAAACCAACCAATGCTTTACATGCTCTCGATGCAGCCAGAATAAAATGTGCCAGGATTGAGAACAATGAGCCTGTGCACTTTCTGTTTGACAACTGTCAGAGAGACGACAGAACAGATGGCTCTAAATACCTGGAACTGGCAAATGAAACCACAACGAGAAACATCTCAGACTTCACAGAGTTTCTGCAACAGAGTAAAGCTCAGAGTCTGACAGAAACTAAGAATGTCCTCAAAGAGCGAATCAAACTGAGAGATTACATCCAGAACCTGCACAAACAAGTAGAGCTGATTACTCTGAAGGAGAAGGAAATCCAGCAGACTCAGGAGGCTTTAGAAAAATATGAGCTAAAGATGGAGCTCACCAAGAACTTCAGCACAGAAGAAATAGAAATGTACAAAGACAAAGAGCCTGTTGATAAGATAGGTTTAATTTTCTTCAGTGGTGCCCTCTGCTGCACAAAATGTGAAGAGAACTGTCATTACCCAGGATGCACTTGGGCCCGAAATGCTTCCTGGTGTGAAGTCATTAAAGATGGTAAATGTACTGTCTGTTCTGGGAAATGTCCAGAGAAAGATCATGTGAAAGATGATCAGAGATATGTGGAAAAGTTCAGAAAAGTAGAAAAGACAAATGAGGAAATGAAAGAAAGACATGAAAAAAATAAAACAAAGAGAGATGAAAGGCAACAAATGTTGAACAATGTGCAAAAAGAAATGATCGAACTTCAACAAACCAAAAACCAGTGTCTTAACGAGGTCTTTGACATCATCGAACAACTAGAGAAGATGGCCCTGAATGTGGACGCAGTGTCCACTTTTGTCCATCTGGACTTCCTCATCGAGAAGATGAAGGAGAAGAGAGACAGAGAAGGTCCAGAAACTGGAAAGAATGAGAGACCGAATGGATGAGAGGAACAAGGCTGGAGCCCTGTACCTGAGACAGTTATTAGGATAAAAATGTGAATAATCCAGTACAAAATTTCTTTAAAAAAAAAGCAATAATATTGTTATTGAAGAAAATGAGACTTCAAACGTTTTTTTGTGCGACAGTAGCATGTCCTATCACAATTATATATTTCCACATCAGTGACTTCTCTGACTTTAGGCTAAATATTGTTATTGTGGTATCATCAGAATTCATATTTCTTGTGTGTTTTATAGAGAATTGTGGAATATCTTAACATTTTAACACCTATTAATTATTACTCATTTGCAGATACAGTGCTGTGAAAAAGTATTTGCCCCCTTCCTGATTTCCTTCTTTTTTTTGCACATTTGTCAAACTTAACTGTTTCAGATTAAACAAATGTTAATATTATAAATATTATATATATATTTGTCTGACAATGTTCATCTCTAAGTGTCAGACCAACTGGCCACTGTCCAGGGCGCACCTCTCCTAAGGCCCAAAGCTAGGCCCCAGCCCCGTGACCCCCAATGGGACTAAGCAGTAGAAAATGCAGTTGTTAAGGGTTGATTTAATTTACTAAGGGAAAAAAGCTCTAAGAGTCTACCTAGTCCTGTGTGAAAAAGTAATTACCCCCTAAACCTAATAACTGGTTGTGTCTCAGCAACAATTACTGCATCAAATGTTTGAGAAACAGACTCAGAGTCTGTCTCATTTCTGAAGGAACCTGGTCAATCTTCTACAGAATTGTTTTAATTCAGACTCATTGGAGTCTTTTTAACGTCAGACCACAGCATCTCAATCAGATTCAAGTCCAGACTGTGACTAGTCCACTCCTAAACCTTCATTTAGTTTATTTGAACCATTCAGAGGTGGACTGGTGTGTTCTGGATCATTGTCCTGCTTCAGCTCCAGTCATGAACTGATGGAGGACATTCTCCTTCAGGATTATTTGGTCCAGAGCAGAATGGTTCTATTGATCACAGTGAGTCGTCCAGGTCCTGAACATCACACTACAACCACCATATTTACTGTTGATGATGTTCTTTTAGTGAAATGATCTGTTACTTTTCCTCCAGATGGAACGGAACAGACTCCTTCCAAAAAGTTCAACTTTTGTCTCGTCACAGAATCTTTTCTCAAAAGTCTTGGGGATCATCAAGATGTTTTTTTTGTAAAAGTGAGACGAGCCTTTATGTTATTTTTGGTCAGTGGTGGTTTCTGTCTCTTTCTTATGATTGAGGCATGAACTCTGACCTTAACTGAGACGAGTGAGGCCTGCAGTTCTTTAGATGTTTTTGTGGGCTCTTGTTGACCTCTTGTGTAAGTCGTTGCTGTGTTCTTGGGGTACTTTTGGTCAGAGTCACTCCTGGAAGGTTCCATATTGTCTCCATTTGTGGATAATGTCTCTCTCTGTGGTTGGATGGAGTCTCAAAGATTTGTAGTATTTGAATTTATTTGATCTGAAACATTTAATTGGGACAAATGTGTAAAAAAAAAAGCACTGTATATATCTGTACATTATATTTGTTCATAAGAGATTTGTTCAGCTGTGATTTTTTTTATAGTATTTTCTGAACCAGTTTTAGAGCCAACCATTGGACACAATATTTAAAAGAGTAAACTTAACGTAAATGGTTTGAGAACAAGATTTTCCTTTTGCTTTCCAGGTCAGTGCCAGACAAATACCTGACAATTCTATTCAATAATGCTGTCGTTCGTGAAAAGTCTCCCAAGGTCTTGCGGCTGGTTACAAGAAAAGAGAAAACAGGAACTCTGAAAAGAAACACTATTGGCAACAAATCCCCTGAAAACAACAAGACAGTTTTACTGGTGGGAGAAACTGGAAGTGGAAAGTCTACTCTCATCAACGCTCTGTTCAACTTCTCCATTGGAGTGAAATGGGAAGAAGACCTCTGGTTTGAAATCACAGAAAAAGAACAAAGGAGTCCGTGGGACAGTCAGACGTCAGACGTGACTCTGTATGAGATCTTTGAGGGAGACCTGAGCCTGACGGTTATAGACACTCCAGGGTTCGGAGACACTCGAGGACCTGAGAAAGACCAACTCCTGGCTGGAAGATTACTGGAGTTACTCAGCTCTGACGATGGAGTTAGACAGATCCATGCAGTGGGTCTGGTCCTGAAGGCGTCAGAGAATCGACTCAGCGACAGAACGGCCTACGTCTTCAACTCAGTCACGTCTCTCTTTGGTAAAAACATGGAGAGAAACATAGTGGCTCTCATCACTCACTCAGACGGAAGAAAACCAACCAATGCTTTACATGCTCTCGATGCAGCCAGAATAAAATGTGCCAGGATTGAGAACAATGAGCCTGTGCACTTTCTGTTTGACAACTGTCAGAGAGACGACAGAACAGATGGCTCTAAATACCTGGAACTGGCAAATGAAACCACAACGAGAAACATCTCAGACTTCACAGAGTTTCTGCAACAGAGTAAAGCTCAGAGTCTGACAGAAACTAAGAATGTCCTCAAAGAGCGAATCAAACTGAGAGATTACATCCAGAACCTGCACAAACAAGTAGAGCTGATTACTCTGAAGGAGAAGGAAATCCAGCAGACTCAGGAGGCTTTAGGGAAATATGAGCTAAAGATGGAGCTCACCAAGAACTTCAGCACAGAAGAAATAGAAATGTACAAAGACAAAGAGCCTGTTGATGCAGGAGTTTTATCACATTTTATGTCAAGCAGTAAATTCTTTTGCTGCAACAAATGTGAAGAGACCTGTCTTAACTTCAGAAGCAACAAGGAAGTCATTCAAAATAAGACATGTCCTGACTGCAACTGCTCAGTGGAAACACATGAGAAAGTAGATTGGAAATATGTGACCAAATTCAGAAAAGTAGAAAAGACAAATGAGGAAATGAAAAAAAGACATGAAAAAAATAAAACAAAGAGAGATGAAAGGCAACAAATGTTGAACAATCTGCAAAAAGAAATGATCGAACTTCAACAAACCAAAAACCAGTGTCTTAACGAGGTCTTTGACATCATCGAACAACTGGAGAAGATGGCCCTGAATGTGGACGCAGTGTCCACTTTTGTCCATCTGGACTTCCTCATCGAGAAGATGAAGGAGAAGAGAGACGCAGAGAAGGTCCAGAAACTGGAAAGAATGAGAGATCGAATGGATGAGAAGAACAAGGCTGGAGCCCTGTACCTGAAAACAGACAAAATACTGGAAGAGCAAATATGTAAAAAGTGCAATAAACAGAAGCCAAAGAGAAAGAGAAATACACTCTGATGTGCTTTTATAGTTGTAGCTGTAGTTCCATCTTTGATCTCTGCACATTCACTGTGAGTTTGAACATTAAGTCTTTAATTTACTGAACAGTTCAGAATATTGTCTTCATATTAAAGCTGATATAAATATCAGCAGTGAGGGTTATTTTCTTGATAATTAATCATTTAGTTCATGTGATTGTTGTTTTTTTCACAAGAGCGCTGTGCAGTTATAAAGAGGAGTAGATAAAATATCTACATCAATGTTTGAACACAAACATCTCCATTAATGAATCCAATAAAACATGCTTCATATAAAGAGCTGCCTGTACATTACCATTATGTGACGATCAAAACCATTTGATTATTCTTTTGTTTAGTAAATATGTTATAAAATACACCATGAAATGACGAGTTTTTATTTTGACTAACAGATTTTTATTAGAATAGCGTGTAATCCATGTTTGATGTATAATTCCTGTTTCTGTATTAATGTCCTGTTCTTTACATGTGTCTCAGAGACAGATCATGTCCCTGTGTGATCTCTACAGTTGTTACTCATCAATGTGTGTCTTCAGTAAAAGGTGATTTGTTGAAATATTCAATAATATCTTGAATGAATAAATTAACAAAATATCTTAAATAAAGCTTTTGATTTTGTGAACAGTTTCATGTCTCAGTGTTTTGTCTGTTTTTTACTTTTATGAAAATCCATCTATATTTGATTATTGTAAGTGTAACACACTTGTTACTTGAGTAGCTTCAACGTAGAGCTCAATTACACCTGGACTTAGGTGTAATTGTGTGTGTGTGATAATAATAAATATATAATAATACATTTCTACAAGTTTAGTGCTTCTTTTTAGAGTGTATATGAATAAAATAATAATTTGTTTATGGTTTCTACCATATTAAGGCTTAATGTACCTTTGTTCCAGCTTCGTTCCCTTTAGCTTTAGCTCAGGAGCTAGCCACCAAGCACTATTCGACTAAATGTCTAAGAAGGTTTCTCTCACAGCAGACGCTGGTCGCTGGTCGCGCTGGCTTTATCCTTTGGTACATTTTTGTTGAAATTCGTTTTGTTTGTCAGATTTTTCTCTGTCTGTGTTTGGCAAAAAAAAAAATCATTGATTTATCTTTTGAATTTAGGCAAAAGTTAATTGTTTACAGTGTTAAGCACTTACAGGTAATAATTTACTCAATTACAAAAGTCTGTACAAATGAGAAAATGTGAAATGTAACTTGATAGAAATAATTGCATAGGGTTAAAAAAATTGTTAAACATTACGTGATTGAATTGACAGTATTTATCTGTGTTTTACGTTGTCTCCCTTTTCTCTGTTGATGCTTTTCTTTTTCAGCTGTTTCTCTGTTAAAAGACATATTCAGCTGAAAATACACTTTATCTGCAGCTATTAAACTTCCTGGAACGTCATGTGACAAGTGTCGACCAATGGGAGCGCTCCTTTTTGGAGCATGTGATTGTCCAAGGTTTTCTGTTCCTGAATAGAGGTTCTCATCTATTACAATCCCTTACAATAAACACTAGATGGCATCATTCCCCAAATTGAAACCTGAATTTGCTTTTATTAAACCCCACTTTATCTTCATATAGATCACACTTCACACCCTACACATTATTTAAGATGGAAGCTAATTTTACACTTTTTAGTCTCAGTGGGATCATTCATTCATAAGGTTTGTCCAAAAACAACATCACCAGGACTTTCACTAATATAACTTTTCAACAAAATGTAAAGAGGATGTGTTTGACTGGTCTCACAGCAGCACAGACTCTCTCCAGACAGAAAACCCTCCATTACAAAACAAATAATATACAGTTCTGTGAGGAAACGTTGAAATGAACACTGCTGTTACCTTTTCATTACTGAGGATTCTGGAGGAAACAGTACGGACCTGTTTACTGGACCTGCTGTTGTCCCAAACCTGTCTCTCTGAAGTTTATTAAAAATCACAACAAAAACGTGGTCAAAAAGAACAAAAACTAATCCTGCTGTTGTTGGGATTCAAACCTGTCATTAAGAGGAATGTCCAGAAGAGGGAGCTATTTGTCTCACCTTAAATATATTATAAAGATTATTGACTTTTTGTAATCTTTATTTTGCCTGCTTTGCTGAGAGTTAAAAAAAAGTCCTGGCTTATGAACTCGATATAGTTTTACTTAAAATTAAATTAAAAAGAAAAAAAACCTAAATGTGGAATTCCAATTAGATTAGTATTTTTAGTTTTGTTTCTTAAAATATATTTATACATTAATCTAATTAATAACGAATATTAATAATGAATTAAACAATATTAACCAGAACTTGTTTAATATTTTTATCTGATAAATTAACTTTTGTATAATATATATAATTATTTATTTATTTATTAGTCTCTTTAATTATTCCTACTGTGGAATTAAATAGATTGTAAAAATCAATTTTTATAGTTTTCTATAAACTGGGTTAATCTGCAATCATTTTAAAATATTAAATGGTGAGTAATCATTAATTTAAATATTATGTCATTAATGCAATCTAAATAAAAAAGTTTAAAAAATCTCTATATATTAAAATAAATTCTAAATAACAAGACATGGTCATTTCACACGTTTTATTGAAGTATATTGGTACAGAACAGATTCACTCATGACATAAAGAGATGAAATCACTAAATACACTCCGTACAAAGATTTAATACAGGTTTATACGAGTTAAATGTAAAAGTATGACAGACAGAGTTACATGAAACAATCAGTAAACATCATTATGATCTAAATGCTAACAGCTGATAAAAAGCAGAAAAGCTAATCTACTGAAACATTTCAGTTTTGTGATAATGCGCTTAATCAAAGGCTGTGTAGACTTCTTACTATCATTATTTAAATGTGGTGACTTCTGCAGAATGAGGCTGAATCTATGTTTAACGTTTAAAGAGAGATCTCATCAGGTACAGGGCTCCAGCCTTGTTCTTCTTATCCATTCGGTCTCTCATTCTTTCCAGTTTCTGGACCTTCTCTGCGTCTCTCTTCTCCTTCATCTTCTCGATGAGGAAGTCCAGATGGACAAAAGTGGACACTGCGTCCACATTCAGGGCCATCTTCTCCAGTTGTTCGATGATGTCAAAGGCCTTGTCGAGACACTGGTTTTTGGTTTGTTGAAGCTCCACCATTTCTTCCTCCAGATCCTCCAACAGACTGCTCTTCTTCTTACTCTCTGCTTTGTTCTTGTCAAACCTGGCCTTCATTTCTGCTTTGGTCTTTGTCACGGTTCTTTTCTTTGTCACATACTTCCAGCCTTCTTTCACGTGTCTTTCTGCTGAACATTTCCCAGAACAGGAAGTACATCTACCATCTTTCATGACCTCACACCAGGAAGGACCCCAGGCCCAAGTGCATCCTGGGTAATGGCAGTTCTCTTCACAGATTGTGCAGGTGACAGCTTTGTTATCCCACCAGTCGTCAATGTCCTCCTTCTCTTTGTAGGTTTCTGTTTCCTGGAAGGTGAAGTTCTTGTTCTCTCTCATCTCTTGTTCATACTTTAACAGTTCTTCTCTGGTCTTTTTAATGGCCTCCTGTTTCATTTCAATGGTTCCAACACGTTCCTTTAAGTTCTGCATGCAGGCCGTCAGTCGGATTCTGTCCTTCATTACTTCAACACACGTCTTTAGGTTTTGAGGTTGAGATTTTCCCAGAAATTCTGCAAATTCTATCATACCATCCTCCGATGTTTCAAATGCATTTCGTGCGGCTCTTTCAGCACTTCTTCCGTGTTCGATGATCTCTTTTTGGCGGTTGTTGAAGAGGAAATGGACTGGTTCCATGTTTTGATCTCTGGCGCATTTAATCTTTGCATCATCAAGAGCTCGAAGGGCATTTTTGGGCTTTATCCCGTCTGAGTGGGTCATCATGGCCACGATGTTGGTCTCCATGTTTTTACCAAAGAGAGACGTGACTGAGTTGAAGATGTAGGCCATTCTCTCGTCCAGTCGGTTCTCTGTGGCCTTCAGGACCAGACCCACTGCATCGATCACATCCACTCCTTCAGGGGAACAGAACAGGTCTTGGAGTTTCTTGGTCACAATGTCGTCGTATTCGATTCCTCTGGTGTCTCCGTATCCGGGAGTGTCGATGATGGTCAGAGAGTAAGGGACCGTTACTCCCTCGAATCCAAACACCTCATAAACAGAGACCTCAGAGGTCTGACTGTCGGTCTCAGGACGGTCCTTGTCACCGACAATGATCTCAAACCACACTTTGTCGTCATACTTCACTCCCATCACAAAGTTCACCAAGGCATTGATCAGAGTAGATTTTCCTGTTCCGGTCGCTCCCACGAGGAGGATGGTTCTGTTTGGACTTGCAGGATTCTTTTTTCCAACAGTAAATCTTCTGAGTTTGGATTCTGCATCTGACAGTTTGTCCAGATTGACTCTCTGTAGTTGCAGCTGATAACAGACCGGGGGCCCATTGTCGAGCCTGTTGCTTTCCAAAATGTAGCTCTTAAAACTAGACATTTTTCCCTGAGGAAGAAAAAACATGTAAAGAGTGTTATTAAATCTGGACATGCAAGTCTTAAAACATGTGAAATAGTGAGGAAGCTAAGCGCTGTGTAAATAAGTAACTAATAATGTAATAATGTTAACTAAGTTTGAACAGGAGCAGGTTTGTGGTTCAGACGATGCTTCCACCATGAGCCTCGGGAGAATGCACTCGACCCAGGGTTCAAAGCAGTTTGGAGCATGTCTTTTACAAATTAATGGCAAAAACAATGACAGCATTTCAAAGCACAGCCGTGAGTCCAGGGTTTTATTCTGTGGTGAACACGTCCAAAACACGAGGAGCAGCAGGAAGTAAATGTGAGTGGATTCACAAAAGTAAAAGAGCGAAAAGAATCTTCACAGTTTCTATTTACTGAATGTTTCTGTGTTTAGGGATTGGACCCGAGTCGAGGCCTTTGACTCGGGTCCAATCCACTCATCCCCGTCCCTAATACTCCCTCCAGCAACCACCTGACCCTCGACCCCTGACCCCAGAGCCAGGCCTGGGGTCAGGGGTCGAGGGCAAAATGACAAAACCCAGAAAATACTAAAAAATAAAGCAGTGACCGAATGATTAAACCATTAAACAGCAGTTTGTTCTGTAACGACGCTCTAAGGCCTGTAATTAATGTGTAACTAACACAGAGTGAAACCTAAAAAAGCCTAAAAAGTCTGTATCAGAAAAATCCAGGAAATTACTGTTCATTTAGATGAATATCTTCATCGATAAATAATGTGATGTATGTAATAATGTAATAAAGTCTGTAGCCCATAAATACCAGGAAAGAGCCTGTTTAGACGACAGCTATAGTTAGTTACACGGTAATTACACTGTTGAAGTTGGCCTTTATTAACATATCAATAGAAGCTTTACATCAGGGTCTATAGGACTCTGGTTTATTATACGAATAATAATATTAAAGTTTCTGATAGACTCACGTTTTTCTGGTTGAACTTCAGGATAAAGTTGGCTGGAGTCTCTCGCTCTGAGGATGAAATAAACAACACTCTTCAGCTTCACAAACGTCAAACAGACACAAACATATTATAAACAAGAGAGTGTGTAAATATCTGTAATCGATGGATGATCCCAAAGCATCTCACTTCTAAAAGAATTCATCCTCATGCTTTTTATCACAATCTGATTCCTGGATGTGTTTGAGCTGTTCATGTCTTTAATGAACTTTTTACTGTGAAATAAAACAAGATACACTTTGTCTCGAGGTACTTCTGCCATCATTTAATGTGCTCCTTAAAAATACTAAAACAATATCTCCAGAGTCCTGTAGGTGGCGCTAAAGCACAGCAGTGTGAGAAAACACTCTGGTTTCAAACGTGCACAAACGGATGAAGGTGAGTTATTGTTGAGGATTAGATCGAAATAAAAAGTGATGATTGAAAAATCCTAAACATATTTTTATTAAAGTAATGTAGTGTAATATCCAATACTATACTGTAGCCCTACTGCAATGTACATTAAATATGCTTCATATATAATCTAGTTCATCATATTAGATTATTATACAATGCCTTTTAATGCAATATAATATACATATATAACAAAATTTGTTAATTTTATAAACAATATAAGCAAATGAAATCATTGAGAAAGAAATGTTAATAATAATACAACATTTTAAATCATAATGACCTGTAGTAACACAACTTTACATTATGTTTTAAATGACAAAACCATAACCTGTTAAAGTCTAAATATCCATCGTCACAGTCACGACATAGATCTCCTTAAACTGTTTGAACTCAACGTTCTGCACTTGCTGCTGTTCATTTCTGGTGAGATGCTGCATTTTGTCACCTGTTTTTTGTTACATCAGATAAACCCCGTTTAGAGCAGATCTTACCTTTTCTGTGTCTTCAGCAGTGGTTCAGACCCGGACTCAGTGGTTCAGACCCGGACTCAGTGGTTCAGACCCGGACTCAGTGGGTTTTATAGTGAGGAGTGGGTGGGGTCTGTGGTCACATGATTTCACAGAATCAGCCTCAGTTACAGAAACAGCAGCCTCCAGATAAACTCATTATGTGAGTCTTTGGTTTAAAACACAAACTGATGAAGGTGAATAATTGTTGAGGGTTAAATTATAATAAAAGCAGATGATCTTGTATATTCAAAACCAAATCCTGAAACATTAAACTATATGTGTGTCCTTCTAAAGGCAGTGTAGCCGTCAGTATTTGCTCATATATAACCTCCTGAATGACCTCTGACCCTGCTGCAAAGTGAAAGTGTCATAAAGAAATAAACTCATGCATCTTCTTAAACATTCTGCACTTTCTGCTTTGTTCACTTCTGCTGAGATTTTGCATTTTGTCGCCTTGTTTTTTGTTGTGGGGCTCAGTTGGTAGAGCAGGTTGTCCAATAACCGGAAGGTTGGCGGTTCGATTCCCGCTCCCTCCTGTTCATACTGTCCTTGGGCGAGACACTTCACCCACCTGTATGAATGTGTGTGATTGTAGAGGTGAGTTTGGTGGTGGTTGGAGAAGGCTTGAGCGCCTGGTGTATGGCAGCCCACCTCCACCTGCCCCAGGTGTGAGTGTGTGTGAATCTAATCTAAACACATTATTCAATACTTGTGTAACTTGTGTCTTGTTTAAGCCTCGTGGCTCCTTCAAAATGAACAAACACTCTTTAACCTTTGGCACAAAATGTTCCCTTCCATAAAAGTGTAATAAAAATGTATTGTATATGTTCATCAACTTCAATCACACTCAACCTGTTTCCCTGTACTTTGGTAGCGGCTTCATTTATTTAGTTTTCATGTAAAACATTATAAAATGTCAGGATTACAGTATTTCAAATATGTGGTTAAATGCGAATGTGGCCGAGGTTAGAGTCGACAGAAACAAACTTAGATTTGAAAATTAGATTTACTTTGTTACACTGTGAGAGAGTATTTTATCAGATCTGGCAACCCATCACTAGCCTGATCTGGTGACCCTTCATTAGCCTGATCTGGTGACCCTTCTTTAGCCTGATCTGGTGACCCTTCATTAGCCTGATCTGGTGACCCTTCATTAGCCTGATCTGGTGACCCTTCATTAGCCTGATCTGTCAACCCTTCATTAGCCTGATCTGGTGACCCTTCTTTAGCCTGATCTGTCAACCCTTCATTAGCCTGATCTGGTGACCCTTCATTAGCCTGATCTGGTGACCCTTCTTTAGCTAGATCTGGTGACCCTTCTTTAGCCTGATCTGGCAACCCATCACTAGCCTGATCTGGTGACCCTTCATTAGCATGATCTGGTGACCCTTCATTAGCCTGATCTGGTGACCCTTCTTTAGCCTGATCTGGTGACCCTTCTTTACTTCTAGCCTGATCTGGTGACCCTTCATTAGCCTGATCTGGTGACCCTTCTTTAGCCTGATCTGGTGACCCTTCACTAGCCTGATCTGGTGACCCTTCATTAGCCTGATCTGGTGACCCTTCTTTAGCCTGATCTGGTGACCCTTCTTTAGCCTGATCTGGTGACCCTTCTTTAGCCTGATCTGGTGACCCTTCTTTAGCCTGATCTGGTGACCCTTCATTAGCCTGATCTGGTGACCCTTCATTAGCCTGATCTGGTGACCCTTCTTTAGCCTGATCTGGTGACCCTTCTTTAGCCTGATCTGGTGACCCTTCTTTAGCCTGATCTGGTGACCCTTCTTTAGCCTGATCTGGCAACCCATCACTAGCCTGATCTGGTGACCCTTCTTTAGCCTGATCTGGTGACCCTTCACTAGCCTGATCTGGTGACCCTTCATTAGCCTGATCTGGTGACCCTTCTTTAGCCTGATCTGGTGACCCTTCATTAGCCTGATCTGGTGACCCTTTAGCCTGATCAGTTCTGAATATTGAATACTGTATGTTCACGTGTGTCATGTTTTTGTTCACATTTTGTTTTGTGATTCTTTGTGTTGAACTGAATGAAAGAAGAATGCAGGTAATATGTGTATCTCTCATTCATCATGGAATGGTCTGTAGGTTTATAGTGAGGAGGGGTATGTGGGTTTATAGTGAGGAGGGGTATGTGGGTTTATAGTGAGGAGGGGTATGTGGGTTCATAGTGAGGAGGGGTATGTGGGTTTATAGTGAGGAGTGGGAGGGGTCTGTGGTCACATGATTTCACAGAATCAGCCTCAGTTACAGAAACAGCAGATACAAAGTGCTGCAGGAAATGAG
Source organism: Rhyacichthys aspro (assembly GCA_036850595.1). Taxonomy (NCBI): domain Eukaryota; kingdom Metazoa; phylum Chordata; class Actinopteri; order Gobiiformes; family Rhyacichthyidae; genus Rhyacichthys; species Rhyacichthys aspro. The sequence goes on from CM072159.1 coordinate 34,109,115, forward strand.
CAGGAAGTGTCTCAGTGTTGTGGTCTGAACCTCCCTCGTTCTGTTCTCAGATCAGTTTCTGAAGGATTAGACCAGTTACTGCTTTATACTTGAATTATTCTGAGACGGAGGAGATTTAAAGCCTTGAGACGATCTGTAAATGTCTTATTGTGAGTTGGTTCTGTGCTTGAGTCTGACTCAGAGTGTGTGAAGGGTGTAGTTCAGATCAGAACACTTTCTCCACATTCAGCCTTGATCATAAACAAGAGCCTAGAACATTAGCAAAAAGGTTTAAGTTCCACTTTCATCAGACTCTGCATTCAGATTCTTTATCGACTCTTATTGAATCCTGAAAGCTCTGTGCAGAAACAAAGTAGTGCTATTGGCTGGTTTTAACACTTTCACATCTGTTAAAAACTAGTTTTATTTAATGGAGAAAGAAAACTAAGATGTACTAATTAAAATAAAAATCTTCTGTAACACAAGCACAGCTCAGAAAATCTAAAATAAAATTAAACTATTCTCTATTTGACAAAAGGATGGAAGATAACATTCACTAAACTGGTTTGAACCAAAGAGAAACATAAACAGTTCTAATGTTTTCATCCTGAACCTGAGAATATTTAATTATTATCTGTAGAATAAGCCTGTTATTTAGACTCTGATATTTAACCTAACATTACTGTGTTCAGAGGTTAGCTGCTGCTCGGGTCGATACATATTTGAGTCTCTTTCTGTATTTACACCTTTACCTGAAATAATATAATAATATTTATCACAAACACATCGTTTTCATATTGTTTAGTGAAGTAAAGCCAATCAATCAAAAGAGGAACCGTTAACTGATGACAGCAGGTAAACGGCAGATAAACAATGGCTTTATTCTGCTCAGGCCTCACTGTTAAAGGTCGTTGATCAGAAATGAGAGGGTTTACTGTAAAAGACTCAAGCAGTTTCACTTTCATTCTGACTGAGCTGGGCTCATCAAGGCTCTTATCACTTCCGGTCAGAACAGGGGCAGGACATGGACTTTTCTTTATTGTTAATGATAAGAGCCTATACACCCCTACACACAGAGGTCACATGTTTATTAGAGTAGCTAACAGGAGACCAGAAAATGAGTCAAATAATGTTCAAATGTATTTTAATTGGTTCTTAAACAGAGACAAAACACAGATTATCTGCAAAAACATCAACATATTTAGATCAACAATCTATTACAGATACTTAATAAAAAGAGTCACATGTGAGTTTGAAGCTGGATTTGTCTCTTTTAGTGTTTTTGTGGCAAAAAAGAAAAATCATGAATTGAGGAAATGTGTGAGGTTCATGGAGTGAAGCACAAAAACTGAACTAAAGCATGTTCTGATCTAAACTCACACTTTGATTTATTGGTGACTAAAGCAGATGAAATGGATTAAAGAGTGTTTTCGGCCATGTTCAGGTATAACAGTCCGTGTCTGGTTCTTGAGTCCATCCTCAGTTTAATTTCCTGCAGTTTCTGGACTTTGACGGCGTCTCCTTGTGTTTTCTCGATGAGGAAGTCGAGGTGGACGTATGTGGACAGAGAGTCGACGTTCAGAGCCACGTCCTGCAGCTTCAGGATGTGTTCGTAGGCCTTTGAGACCCACTCTTCACGGTTTAGACCCAGAGCCAGCGCTTCTTCTCGGAGCTGTTCCACCGCTCGCAGCTCCTCCGACCTCCATCCAACACAGGAGCAGAACCGGTCTGGGTTTTGACTCATTCTGACACAGGTCTCCAGCCGAGTCGCTCTTTCAGGACGATCCACTGTCGTCTCACGCTTTGAGCTGTGGATTTCTTCAGGAACTTCGTGAACTGCCTCAGTCCGTTTTGCGATGTTTCCCAAGCATTTCCCAAAGCTCTTTGTGCTTTGCCTCGTTTCGTTGTGTTCTGACGGTTGTTGAAAAGGAAATAGACCGGATCGTTGTTTTTGTCTCTGGAACATTTAATCTGAGCGTCTTCCAGAGCTCGAAGGGCGTTTGTGGGCTTCATCCCGTCTGAGTGAGTGATGAGAGCCACTATGTTTCTCTCCATGTTTTTACCAAAGAGAGACGTGACTGAGTTGAAGACGTAGGCCGTTCTGTCGCTGAGTCGATTCTCTGACGCCTTCAGGACCAGACCCACTGCATGGATCTGTCTAACTCCATCGTCAGAGCTGAGTAACTCCAGTAATCTTCCAGCCAGGAGTTGGTCTTTCTCAGGTCCTCGAGTGTCTCCGAACCCTGGAGTGTCTATAACCGTCAGGCTCAGGTCTCCCTCAAAGATCTCATACAGAGTCACGTCTGACGTCTGACTGTCCGTCTGACTCCTCGCCTCGTTTTCTACGATTTCAAACCAGAGCTGGTCCGTGGACTCGACTCCGACGTTGAAGTTAAACAAAGCGTCGATGAGAGAGGACTTTCCCGTTCCGGTTTCTCCCACCAGTAAAACGGTCTTGACGGTCTTTTTGGGAGATTTGTGTCCGAAAGTGCGTTTGGACACAGATCTGATGCAGTGACGGTTCGGCTGCAGGCGATAAACAGAAGGAGGCCCTGCTCCAATCAGCTCGCTCCTTCTGATCATGTGACTGTACTTAAACATGTGGTAGAGCCTGCAGACACAGAACAGACAGAACCAGGAGACTTCACCAACAACTCATCTCATCATATTTTAACAGATTTAAATCAGGTCAAAGCTCAGTTGTGGTTATTGCAGCAGAGTTTAGTGATAATAATGGAGTTGATTATATTAAACCCAGGTGTGTGTTGTTCACCTGAAGCTGCTGCTGTTCTAAAACAAACAGGTTCAGATCCTGTTGGTGTCTCTTTTTCTTTGGAACTAAACTGATGGAGTTTATCGACATTACACACAATAAAAGACATTATAAAACAATATAAGACACTTCTGGACGAATAAGAGATGCATGAAATAATAGAAACACAAACACGTTACAAACATGTTACAAACACGCTACTAACACATGTACAAACACGTTACTAACACATGTACAAACACGTTACTAACACATGTACAAACATGTTACTAACACATGTACAAACACGTTACTAACACATGTACAAACACGTTACTAACACATGTACAAACATGTTACAAACATGTCACAAACATGTCACAAACACGTCACAAACACGCCACAAACATGTCACAAACACGTCACAAACACGTCACAAACATGTCACAAACACGTCACAAACACGTCACAAACACGCCACAAACACATGTACAAACACGTTACTAACACATCACAAACACGTCACAAACACGCCACAAACACATGTACAAACACGTTACTAACACATGTTACAAACATGTTACAAACATGTTACAAACACGTCACAAACACGTCACAAACACATGTACAAACATGTTACAAACATGTCACAAACACATCACAAACACGTCACAAACACGTTACTAACACATGTACAAACACGTTACTAACACATGTTACAAACATGTTACAAACATGTTACAAACACGTCACAAACACGTCACAAACACATGTACAAACATGTTACAAACATGTCACAAACACATCACAAACACGTCACAAACACATGTACAAACATGTTACAAACACGTCACAAACATGTCACAAACACATGTACAAACATGTTACAAACATGTCACAAACACATCACAAACACGTCACAAACACGTCACAAACACGCCACAAACACATGTACAAACATGTTACAAACATGTTACAAACACGTCACAAACACGTCACAAACACGTCACAAACACGTCACAAACACATGTACAAACATGTTACAAACATGTCACAAACATGTCACAAACACGTCACAAACACGTCACAAACATGTCACAAACATGTCACAAACACGTCACAAACACGTCACAAACACATGTAAAAACATGTCACAAACATGTCACAAACACATGTACAAACATGTCACAAACACGTCACAAACACGTCACAAACACATGTAAAAACATGTCACAAACATGTCACAAACATGTCACAAACACGTCACAAACACATGTACAAACATGTCACAAACATGTCACAAACACATGTACAAACATGTTACAAACATGTCACAAACATGTCACAAACACGTCACAAACACATGTACAAACACGTCACAAACATGTCACAAACACGTCACAAACACGTCACAAACACATGTAAAAACATGTCACAAACATGTCACAAACACATGTACAAACATGTTACAAACATGTCACAAACATGTCACAAACACGTCACAAACACATGTACAAACATGTCACAAACACATGTACAAACATGTTACAAACATGTCACAAACATGTCACAAACACGTCACAAACACGTCACAAACACGTCACAAACACATGTACAAACATGTTACAAACATGTCACAAACATGTCACAAACACGTCACAAACACGTCACAAACACGTCACAAACACATGTACAAACATGTTACAAACATGTCACAAACATGTCACAAACATGTCACAAACACATGTACAAACATGTTACAAACATGTCACAAACATGTCACAAACACGTCACAAACACGTCACAAACACGTCACAAACACATGTACAAACATGTTACAAACATGTCACAAACATGTCACAAACACGTCACAAACACGTCACAAACACATGTACAAACATGTTACAAACACGTCACAAACATGTCACAAACATGTCACAAACATGTCACAAACACGTCACAAACACGTCACAAACACATGTCACAAACATGTCACAAACATGTCACAAACACATGTACAAACATGTTACAAACATGTCACAAACATGTCACAAACACGTCACAAACACGTCACAAACACGTCACAAACACATGTACAAACATGTTACAAACATGTCACAAACATGTCACAAACACATCACAAACACGTCACAAACACGTCACAAACACATGTACAAACATGTTACAAACACGTCACAAACATGTCACAAACATGTCACAAACATGTCACAAACATGTCACAAACACGTCACAAACACGTCACAAACACATGTCACAAACATGTCACAAACATGTCACAAACACATGTACAAACATGTTACAAACATGTTACAAACATGTTACAAACACGTCACAAACACGTCACAAACACATGTACAAACATGTTACAAACATGTCACAAACACATCACAAACATGTCACAAACACGTCACAAACATGTCACAAACATGTCACAAACATGTCACAAACACGTCACAAACACGTCACAAACACATGTCACAAACATGTCACAAACATGTCACAAACACATGTACAAACATGTTACAAACATGTCACAAACATGTCACAAACACGTCACAAACACGTCACAAACACGTCACAAACACATGTACAAACATGTTACAAACATGTCACAAACATGTCACAAACACATCACAAACACGTCACAAACACGTCACAAACACATGTACAAACATGTTACAAACACGTCACAAACATGTCACAAACATGTCACAAACATGTCACAAACATGTCACAAACACGTCACAAACACGTCACAAACACATGTCACAAACATGTCACAAACATGTCACAAACACATGTACAAACATGTTACAAACATGTTACAAACATGTTACAAACACGTCACAAACACGTCACAAACACATGTACAAACATGTTACAAACATGTCACAAACACATCACAAACACGTCACAAACACATGTACAAACATGTTACAAACATGTCACAAACACATGTACAAACATGTTACAAACATGTTACAAACACGTCACAAACACGTCACAAACACATGTACAAACATGTTACAAACATGTCACAAACACATCACAAACACGTCACAAACACATGTACAAACATGTTACAAACATGTCACAAACACGTCACAAACACGTCACAAACATGTCACAAACACATGTACAAACATGTTACAAACATGTCACAAACACATGTACAAACACGTCACAAACACATGTACAAACATGTTACAAACATGTCACAAACACATGTACAAACATGTTACAAACATGTCACAAACACATGTTACAAACACGTCACAAACATGTCACAAACACATGTTACAAACACGTCACAAACATGTCACAAACACATGTACAAACACGTCACAAACATGTCACAAACACATCACAAACACGTCACAAACACATGTACAAACATGTTACAAACATGTCACAAACACATCACAAACACGTCACAAACACGTCACAAACACATGTACAAACATGTTACAAACACGTCACAAACACATGTACAAACATGTAAAAGTCTGGTCTTGGTCCAGTTTAAGGCAGATCCAGGTCTAAAGTCTGGACCAGACCAGAGTCACTCACCTTTTCATTGTGATCCAGCAAAGTCCAAAGGACACAACGATCCAGAACCAGACTCGCATACCTGCACCAGAACCAGAACCAGAACCAGATCAGAACCAGAACCAGAACCAGATCAGAACGAGAACCAGACCAGAACCAGAACCAGAACAGAACCAGAACCAGAACCAGATCAGAACCAGAACCAGAACCCGATCAGAACCAGAACCAGAACCAGATCAGAACGAGAACCAGACCAGAACCAGAACCAGAACCAGATCAGAACCAGAACCAGAACCCGATCAGAACCAGAACCAGAACCAGACCAGAACCAGAACCAGAACCAGAACCAGAACCAGACCAGAACCAGACCAGGACCAGGACCAGGACCAGATCAGAACCAGAACCAGAACCAGACCTGGACCAGAACCAGATCAGAACCAGAACCAGAACCAGAACCAGACTAGAACCAGACCAGAACCAGGCCTAGACCAGAACCAGACCAGAACCAGACCTGGACCAGAACCAGATCAGAACCAGAATAGAACCAGACTAGAACCAGACCTGGACCAGAACCAGATCAGAACCAGAACCAGACTAGAACCAGACCAGAACCAGAACCAGACCAGAACCACACCACAGCGTTATCTCTAAAACCCAGCTTTAGTCCTGTTATAGTCCTGATATAGTCCTGGTTTAGACCTGGTTTAAACCCGGTTTAGTCCCAGTTTAGACCCGGTTTGGTCCAAGTTTAGTCCTGGTCTAGACCTGGTCCAGACCTGGTTTAGTCCTGGTTTAGTCCTGGTCTAGACCTGGTCCAGATCTGGTTTAGTCCCGGTTTAGTCCTGGTCTAGACCTGGTTTAGTCCGGTTTAGACCTGGTCTAAACCAGGTCTAGATCTGGTTTTCTTGAGACTCACCTGTCCAGGTTGCTTCTGCTGAACTCTGTTTGTTCATTTTCATAAAAAGCCTAAACCAGCTTTAACTGAGCCTCAAGAAGCAGCTGAAAACAGAATAAAACTGAATAAAACTGAATAAAACTGAATAAATCAAGAGAAAAGTGGGAGAGAATTTTAGATTAAATGAGAATCTTTATGAATTCAGACTCGTTTTGTCTTTAGTTTCTCTCAGAGAACGAGTGAACAGTGAAGGAAACAGTGAAGGATGGAAGGACACAGAGTCCTACCTGAGTCTGCTTCAACACAAAGCGCGGTGTCCCAGCGAGGCGTCTGATTGGCTCCTGGAGGTCACATGGTTTCCTGGAGGTCACATGGTTTCTCAGAATCAGCCTGAACCAAAGAGAAACTCAGACTTTACTCTGAGCTGCTTCTGTTTTTTATAAATTAATATTAACTTTATACTTTTCTCCAGAAATGACTCCATTTAGTCTTGGTCCAGATTTAGTTTAGTCCTGGTTAGATTCATCTTTGAGCAGAAAATCCTTTTTCAAACTACAGCTGTCTATTTATATTTTTATTAATAAAATTAATATTAAAATCACTAATCACCAATGACTGGTGCAAATGGGTCATTTTAAGCACTTCCAAAACTGTGGAAACAGAGATGGAAATAACATTTCAAACACACGTTTCTATCTTTGTTCACACAGTGTTCAGTTCTAAAGCAGGACATGTGTTTGGATGAGTTTAGGCTCAGGCCAGAGTTGTGCAGTTGGGAGCAACCTTTAGTAACTCACACCTTCACAGATGCATTAGACCAGGGTCCAAACTGTTGCTGTGGAGCTAAAAACACACAACTACCTTCAATATCATTATTAGCTTAAACATTAAGAGGTGACCCAGTACTTTTGGAAACATAGTGTTAGGCACCTGCTTTCAGTGCCCAGAGCAGCTGTGCGTGTTCAGTTGAGATCGAAAATAAAGACCAGGAATCAAGAGGTTTGCGTCCAAGAATTGTATTGCCCTTTTACAATGTTCTATTGCTGCAGGGTTCAACCAGTACAAACAAAAGGCACAAGGAAGAACAACAGGAAATCATGGAACACAGATTTTTATGGTAAACCTTATCTAAGCTCCACCTTAGGGATGGGCTGTTATTGTTTTAGCATTAAACAAGCGTGTCTCTTCGTGATTGGCCCAGTGGTCAGTATTTTTCCAGTGGTCATTTCTCTTCCAGTAGTATTTTTCCAGTAGACCGTTGGTGTGGCCTTGAGCATTGTGGTCTGGACCACTCCCTGAACAGAGGAACAAAGCATGTTGTACAATATCACGCCACTACTAGTGGATGCCTACACAGTTTTTAGCACAATGTATTAATGTAAAACTTGTAATAAAATAAGCTGTTATAAAACATAGTATTAATGTATATGTCCCTTCATATTAATGTATATGTCCCTTCGCGGCTTTAGCTCTGGTCATAGCTTTAGCTCTGGTCCCGGCTTTAGCTCTGGTCGCGGCTTTAGCTCTGGTCATAGCTTTAGCTCTGGTCCCGGCTTTAGCTCTGGTCGCAGCTGTAGCTCTGGTCGTAGCTTTAGCTCTGGTCGTAGCTTTAGCTCTGGTCCCGGCTTTAGCTCTGGTCGCAGCTGTAGCTCTGGTCATAGCTTTAGCTCTGGTCCCGGCTTTAGCTCTGGTCGCGGCTTTAGCTCTGGTCGTAGCTGTAGCTCTGGTCGTAGCTTTAGCTCTGGTCGTAGCTTTAGCTCTGGTCCCGGCTTTAGCTCTGGTCGCAGCTGTAGCTCTGGTCGTAGCTTTAGCTCTGGTCGCAGCTGTAGCTCTGGTCCCGGCTTTAGCTCTGGTCCCGGCTTTAGCTCTGGTCGCGGCTTTAGCTCTGGTCATAGCTTTAGCTCTGGTCGCGGCTTTAGCTCTGGTCATAGCTTTAGCTCTGGTCGCGGCTTTAGCTCTGGTCATAGCTTTAGCTCTGGTCGCGGCTTTAGCTCTGGTCATAGCTTTAGCTCTGGTCCCGGCTTTAGCTCTGGTCATAGCTTTAGCTCTGGTCATAGCTTTAGCTCTGGTCATAGCTTTAGCTCTGGTCCCGGCTTTAGCTCTGGTCGCGGCTTTAGCTCTGGTCATAGCTTTAGCTCTGGTCGTAGCTGTAGCTCTGGTCCCGGCTTTAGCTCTGGTCGTAGCTTTAGCTCTGGTCGTAGCTTTAGCTCTGGTCATAGCTTTAGCTCTGGTTCCGGCTTTAGCTCTGGTCGTAGCTTTAGCTCTGGTCATAGCTTTAGCTCTGGTTCCGGCTTTAGCTCTGGTCATAGCTTTAGCTCTGGTCATAGCTTTAGCTCTGGTTCCGGCTTTAGCTCTGGTCATAGCTTTAGCTCTGGTCGTAGCTTTAGCTCTGGTCGCGGCTTTAGCTCTGGTCATAGCTTTAGCTCTGGTCATAGCTTTAGCTCTGGTTCCGGCTTTAGCTCTGGTCGTAGCTTTAGCTCTGGTCGTAGCGGGGCTCACTCTGGCGGCGTTTATCGTGGTGATTGTGTTTGTGCTGGAGCTGGTCCAGAGACTCAGAGCAGAGCCTGGACCCGAGACCATGCTAGGACCCATGAGCCGCCTGCGGGGTCTGGGGTCTCTTCTGGAAGGGGTCAGGGGTCAGAGAAGGGTTTGTGAAGACTGTTGGGGAGGTGGAGCGGCTCCGAGCACAGGCCTCAGCAGAACTGACCACGGACTGAAACAAGCCTCTGTCTGTTTCTTACTGTTTTCTATTGTTTTTTTATTTGTACAGTTTTCTATCTTCCTCTTGTTTTTCTTTCTAACAGTTTATCTTCACTTCCTGTTTGTGAGCTGCTTTAACAAGTGAAGATTATTGTTTGTTCTGAAGTGTAGAGCCCAACTTTTGCTCCAGAGTCTGTGACACAGGTTTGTGAATGAGTGAATGAGTGAATGAGTGAACGGATGCTTGTTGGAAAGTCTCTGCATTTGCCAACCCAATTCCAAAAAAGTTTAATTTTGATTGAACCTTTATTGTATTGTATGCCCCGTTCTTTATGCTTTTATTCCTACCTGTTTTATACTCTTTGCTGTAGCACTCAGATTTGTCTGGCAAATGTAAAGTGCGCTACAAATAAAATTTCTTCTTCTTATTATTATTAACCAGTCTGTTCACTGTGAATGTTAACCCAGTGCATCAAAGGAACCAGGTCGAGGACAGTGTCTGGTTCTGTCTTCACTAAAACCTGCTGGTTCCCAACGACACCAGAAACAAACCTGGTTTTAACACGAGCCTCGAGTCTGAGCTTTACTCTGTCTCTGCCCAGAACCAAAAACTCAAAAGAACTGCAATAAACCCATTTGACACTGGAATAACCTGCCTTCAGCGTTAACTAAAATGATATTTAATCAAATCAAATGTCAATAGTTTTAGAAAAGAATGTAAAGAACTTTGATGAACTGTTGTGATTTTTGTGGCTGTATCTTTGTGAATATTTCCTCCTTATTATTGTTTTATTGAGTTTTAATGTTTATGTGATGATTGCGGTGTGCTGTGAAATATGAACATGATCCAGAAACACCGTCCGGGTCAAAGGTCATTTAGACTGAAGCACACATGATCAGATGAATCAATGTTTTTAGAAAAGAGCCATAATAAATGCATTTATTATTTATTTCTGTACATACACATACACAGACTGAGCAGAACAATCAGCTCGACTCAAAAACACAGAAATATCTACAACAAAATATACATGTTTATGTACATGTTTAATCCATGTGTTAACGCGGTGAAAAGACCCTCTGGACGTAGTGTTAAAGGCTGATGTTTGTCCCTCGTCCTCGAGTCCAATCAGACCCAGACATATTGACATTATACATGAACATAATCATATAAGCCCTGTTTGCACAAGATCACCTAACCCTAAGCCTTCTGTATTTCACTGGACGCACATCAAATCCCAGTGTGATTTGATTTATTTTTACGTGCATCTCTTGGTGATTGTGTGGACTTTTTCATAAATAAAGAGTTCAGCACATGTTTGACTCCTGCTCTGTGAAAAATCCACATGAAACACATCTTCTTCTAATTCTTCAACATTATACAGACCATAATGCATTGCTCTTGTGTTTGTAACCATGGCGACAGAGAGGTCAGGGGTAGATGGGTTAGATTTACTGCTGCTCGGAGGAAATGAGCTAAAGCACCCTGAACAAACGGCTGGTGTCGCCCGTGGTTTGTACAAGAGGCAATATTAATCTGATTAAGAAAACAACTCTGTCCAGTTCCTGTAGAGTTTCTGTAAACGTTTCAGCGACGTCTGAGACTGACGCTAAACTCGTGTCAGGTTCGAGGCTGAGGATGCTGCGGGTCACTCTCAGGATGCTGAGCTCCAAATCCAACAGTTTCATTCTTTTATTTGGATCAGTTTGTGTCTCTCTCATTTCTTCACTGCTTCTCTCCACGTTCCTCAGTTTCTCCTTCAGTGAGTCCATTATCGTCCTGAACTCTGTTGTCAGTGACTGGACCGTTCTCTCTGCTTCCTGTATTTTTTTGCTAAAGGTGCAGCTGACCCCGATCCCAGCAGCAGCTCCAGCGACTCCTGCAGCTGCTCCTGTTCCTGCAATGATTAGACTGAGTCCTCCAGTGAACGGAGCAGCCAGTATCCCCAGACCAACTCCAACAGAAGCAGTAGCAATAGATGCTGTTCGTCCAGTCTCTGCTTTCTTCACATTTCTCTGTATTTCACCAGGAATTTGCTGCAGTTCATTGATTATTTCCTCCAGACGTCCCTTCTTCTGCTCATACAGCCTGAGGAGCCGATCAAGCGGGGTTTCTGAAGAAAAGTTCAGAGGATACTCAAGGCTCTGTCTCCGTCTTCAGTTCAAGTTTTTGAAAAAAGAAAACAGAACATGTTTTAGAGAGTCAGTGAGTCTGGGTCATTTATAAAGACTCATGAACTGTTCTTCTGCAGAAACAGAGGAGTTTAAATAAAGAGCTGCTCTCACCTGGGTCTGCTCTGGTCTGAACCCATCTGTCAGGATCAGGGCGCCCCCTACAGGCCACAGAGGATCACACTTTTAACCTGCCACTGGAAGAAAACAAATCATTAATGTTGGACAAACCAGAGTTGTGACAGAGTTCTGTGACTGTTCTCATTTCACTTTTATTAATTTATCTAAAGCTGCACGAAAAAAACCCAAAACAAAAACCCTGAGAAATGCAGTAACTCTTTTAAACTGTGATAATGAGATATATTTAGATGCATTTGTTAAAGCAGTGGTTGTGTTCTTATATATATCTTAGATTTTGTTCAGTTCCTTTTCATGAACTCACTCTCCTTCAGCCTTTCCACCATCACAAGAAAACTGCTCTAATAAAGTGCTTTTACAAACTGTGGAAGGACTGCAACGAAATGTATTTTTTCACAAATAAATAATTAATTTCTGGATAATTCTGTGATATTTAGTTGTGATTTAATAAAAAAAAAACTGCAGCTGTTTTAATAATCTGTATTTCATCATAACTCGCTCTGGGCTTGATCAGGCTGCAGCACCTTCACCTGACCACCAGGGGGCACCAGGAGGCACCAGGGGGCACCAGGAGGCACCAGGGGGCACCAGGAGGCACCAGGGGGCACCAGGGGGCACCAGGAGGCACCAGGAGGCACCAGGGGGCACCAGGAGGCACCAGGGGGCATCAGGAGGCACCAGGAGGCACCAGGAGGCACCAGGGGGCACCAGGAGGCACCAGGGGGCACCAGGAGGCACCAGGGGGCATCAGGAGGCACCAGGGGGCACCAGGGGGCATCAGGAGGCACCAGGAGGCACCAGGAGGCACCAGGGGGCACCAGGGGGCACCAGGAGGCACCAGGAGGCACCAGGGGGCACCAGGAGGCACCAGGGGGCATCAGGGGGCACCAGGAGGCACCAGGAGGCATCAGGGGGCACCAGGAGGCACCAGGGGGCACCAGGAGGCACCAGGAGGCACCAGGGGGCACCAGGAGGCACCAGGAGGCACCAGGGGGCACCAGGGGGCATCAGGGGGCACCAGGAGGCACCAGGGGGCACCAGGGGGCACCAGGAGGCACCAGGGGGCACCAGGGGGCACCAGGGGGCACCAGGAGGCACCAGGGGGCAGTATTTAACAAACTCGTATCTAATGCAAGACATGTCCAAAGTCTGAAGAAACGTGACACGAGGTGAGATTCATATCTGGCTCCAACAACAGCAGCTTTATATAAACAGTTCAAATCCAGCTAAAACCTGTTCAAATCCAGCTAAAACCTGTTCAAATCCAACTAAAACATGTTCAAATCCAACTAAAACCTCTTCAAATCCAACTAAAACCTGTACAAATCCAGCTAAAACCTGTTCAAATCCAGCTAAAACATGTTCAAATCCAACTAAAACATGTTCAAATCCAACTAAAACCTGTTCAAATCCAACTAAAACCTGTTCAAATCCAGCTAAAACCTGTTCAAATCCAGCTAAAACATGTTCAAATCCAACTAAAACATGTTCAAATCCAACTAAAACCTGTTCAAATCCAACTAAAACCTGTTCAAATCCAGCTAAAACCTGTTCAAATCCATCTAAAACCAGTCCTTGTGGAGTAAGGATTAAATCTGAAGAGACTGACGGCTCCTGGATATGTTCCTTAAATAATAATCTTTGGACAAGTTTGGACAGCCTTGCCTTAAGTATTTATTGATAAACAGATGTAATAAAACTGACCAAACTTGGTTTAAATTAAAATTACTTTAGAGTCTTTTCTCTGTTTCTGTTTTAAATTAAAAACTTCAGTAAAAATAAAGACAAAGTGGATTTAAATAAATATTTCTCACCTTTAGTTTGAGCTGAAACCTCTGTTTGTTCTGGACTGAAGCTCTTCTGAAGGACTTTGACACTTATTACTGACTGTACTTTGACCCCGGTCTCATAAACAGACTGTGACTCCCGTCTTTATCTCAGATCATAACCTGATGATGAGCGTTTATTCTTATTTTCTGTCTGATTGAAGAGTTCCTGTCAGTTTTAGTTTGTTCTTGGAGGAGCTGCTCTGAACTGAACCAGGACTGTTTAAGGTTTGGATTATTGTGGTTTATAAAAAGCTTTAATAATAATGAGTAATTATAATAAGCTCGTCGTCACATCATTAATGAAGCAAACTTGTCCTGATTAAATATTATTTTCATTCATTTCAACTTGGTCCAGTTTTTCACAAATGACTCGTTTCCTGGAACTTTAAACCCAACACAATTTCTAAAACTGAAACTAACATGAAGACTGTTCTCTTGTGAAACATTCTGCTCACACGTTTTTACATAAATAAAGGTCAAAAACGCTTTGAACCTGGAGAGTTTACAGTTTTCTCTGCAGTAAAGATCATCAGCAGGACTTCATCCACATCACAGCTGTTTGCTAAAACAGATCAGATCTTTGTGTTACAGCAGCACTCAACCCTTTTACTAATGCTTTGCACAACTTCTCTTTTACAAATAAAAAACGTACAAATACACAGCATGAAATGTAGTGCTCTTTACTGCTGTAATGTAAATGTGTGTTGTGTGTGGCAGCTTTAGCACAAACTAGATTTAATAAATAGGTCTCAGTGACACCTCCAGGGCTTTGTGTGAAAGTTTCAGAATAAAAGGCTTTAATTCTGAGAGACTCACACTGAGCTGGGTCTGAGCTTTAATCTGAAAAGACAAAAGAGTTCACTGTAAAACTGCTGAGCCTTGTTTTTCCAGAGGAAACTGTATTTTACACATACAACTCTCTGCTGCCGCCAATTTGATTAGTGGCCACTCGAGGTACTGCAACGAACTCCTGTACGTCTCCTCCCAGAAACCACAGTAAAAACAACCCCCTGGTATTTACCCACACACAAATACAATCAACACAATAGTGGGACTCTGTAGTGTTTATGTCTGTTTTAATTTCCAGCAGTTTCACAATAAAACCTGACATTTCACAATAAAACCTGCTGTTTCACAATAAAAGCAGCAGTTTCAGAATAAAACCTGCTGTGTCACAATAAAAGCAGCAGTTTCAGAACAAAAACTGCTGTTTCACAATAAAAGCAGCAGTTTCAGAACAAAAACTGCTGTTTCACAATAAAAGCAGCAGTTTCAGAATAAAACCTGCTGTGTCAAAATAAAAGCAGTAGTTTCAGAATAAAACCTGCTGTTTCACAATAAAAGCAGCAGTTTCAGAATAAAACCTGCTGTTTCACAATAAAAGCAGCAGTTTCAGAATAAAACCTGCTGTGTCAAAATAAAAGCAGTAGTTTCAGAATAAAACCTGCTGTTTCACAATAAAAGCAGTAGTTTCAGAATAAAACCTGCTGTGTCAAAATAAAAGCAGTAGTTTCAGAATAAAACCTGCTGTTTCTGAATAAAAGCAGCAGTTTCAGAACAAAACCTGCTGTTTCACAATAAAAGCAGCAGTTTCAGAATAAAACCTGCTGTTTCTGAATAAAAGCAGCAGTTTCAGAACAAAACCTGCTGTTTCACAATAAAAGCAGCAGTTTCAGAACAAAACCTGCTGTTAAATAGCTTATCATAAACACGGTGGGTCTATAAGACCAGGGTCTATCTGGGACTAAACCAGGACTAAACCAACACAGTCTTAAACTGTGGAAGAGTGCTGTTGAATATAATATCTATAACACTGCAGTGGTTCAACAGAAGAGAAACCACTGATGAAATACTGTATATCGATATTATTAACACTCACTGTTACCTCAAAAGCTTATGAAAGTTTGGAGTATAAACTCTGAAACTGAGGCAGAGTGCTGTACCTTCACATGAAACATGAAATATATGAAACATATGAGCAATAAACACATGAAACATATGAAAATATATGAAACATATGAGCAAGAAACACTTATGTTTTGTGCACATTTTTAACACGCAGAATTAAAGTAACACTGTGTGCTATTCTGAGTTGAGACTGAAACCTCGGGTAAACTCTAGGTCGACCTGTAAACGTTTCTACTCAAGGCACAAAGAAATATTACAGTATATAAAGCAAATATTTTTACCTAAACTGAAATATTACGGTAAACATTTTTCATGAAAGTCGTGGACATTCACAGAACTCCAATCAGAGCCGGATGACTGTCGGAGGAAAGAAAACCGAGAAGACCAGGAGCTCGTTTGGTGATGGGTTTCCAGAGTCCAGTCCAGAGAGACTCCTGGTCCGACCTCCGTTTCTCTGGACCTCTGTGAACTTGGACCGGTCTGAGGACTCATCAGGTCTTGGTCCGGACTCACAGAAGTCCAGCGGGAAGTCCATGCTGTTGCTCCTTCTTCTGATTCTACAACTGGCAGCCATTTTGAATCCTGTCAGAGAAACAATCAACATTAAATATGACTAAACCTGGACTAAACCAGGACTAAACCTGGACTAAACCAGGACTAAACCAGGACTAAACCAGGACTAAACCAGGTCTAAACCAGGACTAAACCAGGACTAAACCTGGACTAAACCAGGACTAAACCAGGACTAAACCAGGTCTAAACCAGGTAAATATGGTAAAAGATGATGATAAAAACTATAAAAAGGCCTAATATTACACATCCACAATCCTACTTTATTGTATTATCATTTGTCATCAATCATCATTTCTATGTTCTCTGTTGATCATCAGTAAAGGCTCGTTTTCTCAAATCAAAATGACAGGCTTGTTGTTGAGTGGCTTGTTGTTCCAGAGAGAAAAGCAGGTTTTGTGGAATGTGAGGTTGGCTCAGGGTTTTTAAAAGAATCACACTCAGACAAAGTAAGAATCCCTCTCCCACGTTCCCGAAGGAACCAAAAACACTCACAATGAACCAAAAACTTCATTAGTTACAAAAGTGAAGTTAATGTCTTCTTCTAATCATTTTTCTCTCAAAACACTTTCAAAACTCTAATCTTTGCTTTAAATAAATCTAAATTTAAGTGGAGTTCTACAGATTTTTGCATCAAAAGCATTAAAATCATTATTATTATCATTTGCTGTGTGTAAATATAAGGTTTAGATAAATCTTACCTGTGTTGATGAGCTGCAGAGATCTACTGAGCGCGCTCCAGGTGAACAGTCCCCAAAACAGTGGAACCAGTGGAACCAGTCTGCTGCGTCCAATCACAGCCCTGAACCCAGGTCATGTGACGTGATGATAACATCAAAACCAGGAACAAGGACATTAAATCTTAATTTAAAGCAGCTGTCATCTACTGTAACAGAAGAAAAAGGCACAGATTTGTCCAATTTAAAATATATTCCAATTATATTTGATGCTTTTATTCAACTTTCTCTTGATGCGACAAAGTAAATAGACAAAAAAGTGTAAAGTATGACAGTGAGAGCTTTGGTATTTCTTGAAGGACACTGACTTCATCTCTGACGTAGAAATATAAGATGACCTTTAGTTTCTGTAACAACTGCATTTACAAAAAACAGACTTTTTAAAAGATTCAACAAAGACACAAACAGTTGACACTGATGTCCTCCTTACAACATGAACAATCATTACTGGCTGTTCAAATCCATCTAAAACCTGTTCAAATCCAACTAAAACCTGTTCAAATCCAACTAAAACCTGTTCAAATCCATCTAAAACCTGTTCAAATCCAACTAAAACCTGTTCAAATCCAACTAAAACCTGTTCAAATCCAACTAAAACCTGTTTAAATCCAACTAAAACCTGTTTAAATCCAACTAAAACCTGTTCAAATCCAACTAAAACCTGTTCAAATCCAACTAAAACCTGTTCAAATCCAACTAAAACCTGTTCAAATCCAACTAAAACCTGTTCAAATCCAACTAAAACCTGTTCAAATCCATCTAAAACCTGTTCAAATCCAACTTAAACCTGTTCAAATCCAACTAAAACCTGTCCTAGTCCAACTAAAACCTGTTCAAATCCATCTAAAACCTGTTCAAATCCAACTAAAACCTGTTCAAATCCATCTCAAACCTGTTCAAATCCAACTAAAACCTGTCCTAATCCAACTAAAACCTATTCAAATCCATCTAAAACCTGTTCAAATCCAACTAAAACCTGTTCAAAACCGACTAAACCCTGTTCAAATCCCACTAAAACCTGTTCAAAACCGACTAAAACCTGTTCAAATCCCACTAAAACCTGTTCAAAGCCCACTAGAACCTGTTTAAAACCACAACTGTCTTGGTTTTACACACTCCCTTTTGATAAACAGGTTACACTCCAGTGTTTTCAATACATGATCAAGAAGAATGTGACAAGTTACATTGCTACATAGAGCTAGGTATTGTAACCTAATCAAAGATATATAATAATATATAAAATATGAAAATAAATATTCTAAAATATAAATATTGAATATAGGCTATAGGGAATTGAATACAGCATACATGTTTTTTGTGTTTTGTTTTGAATGACCCCCTCCACAAATAACCGACCCACACATCACTAATGCACCAGAGTAATAGTAATAATAGTGCACAAACGTCTTCCTAAACTGAGACTAATGTTCATAAAGTCTTCCCTCACCAAAAACAGCTCTTTGTGCAGATCCTCCTCATGGACATTTCAAATCCCACATGAACAGGTCAGACACAGGAGTGGGTTTAAAAACAGAAGAAGATTGACACGAATCAATATAAAATATATTTAATTTATTAATACAAAATGGATAATAATTAAGGTAAGTATTAAAAACTCATTGATCTCAGAGTCACATTAGGACTGTGTCTTTGTAAAATGAATGTGTCTGATCCAAGAACAGCCTCAGTGTTAATAATGCTCCACACAGAGAGGCCTGAGCTGGGCTGAGGTCTGCTCACATTTACTACTATTTACTCAAATGTACTTGTTCTTGTGAAGCTGATGTAAAGATGGAGAAGTATAAAGTACAGATATTTGCTTAAGCTGCTTCTCGTAAATGTTTCCTTTGTTAAATTCCACTGATGAAGGCGCTGTTGAAACGTTGGAGAGCAGCCAGTTGTTTCTGATTCAATGGAATGATTGAAATGATCTGGTGAAGACTTAAACTGGTTTGACTCATAAACAGAGACGAGGAGAAGTAATCAACAGGTAAAAATATGAAACTGTCAGGTGTGGTCAGGTACAGTCTGTGTCTGAGGAGGTTGGGTTATAAACTGACACTAATATAAAGAGAAGGACGTCAGTGCAGTGTGTGGCTCTGATCCTGGATCAGGAAAGAATTTAATAGCATCTTCATATGTGTTTATTTTAGATAAGAACAACAGAAAAACATGATCATGACAGTGTCCTATGAGCCTCACTGAACTCACTCTGATGTGTTTATACAACCGCTGGTCACATGACTCTTTAGACTGAGCAGGTCACGTGACTCTTTAGACTGAGCAGGGATACACCTTTATCAGACTGGATCATGTGACCTGTAGGTGGAGCTACAGCGTGTGTCCTGTAGGTGGAGCTACGGCGTGTGACCTGTAGGTGGAGCTACGGCGTGTGTCCTGTAGGTGGAGCTACGGCGTGTGTCCTGTAGGTGGAGCTCGCTTATTTCAACAGAAATATTGAACTGGTTTTTATTGATGTTCCTCAAACTTTTTTGAACTAAACACTGTTTTTAACAAATCTCTATCAAGAATTATAGATGATTTTAATTTGATTTCATTTATGTGTTTAATAGGCCACTGTACAATGTACATGAAGCTTAAAGCGGAGATGCTTGTACCAGACTGTAGCTCAACAGCTCATTTCCATCTAGTCTTTGAAAAAAGGAAGGGGTCTGGGATAAACAAATTATATGTCATTCACATCGTATTGATGATTGTAAAGTGCTAGGTTCATACATCACATTAACATAATAAAGTCATCTCATTCATCAAACAGCAATTTAACAACAGACAATAGAAATACAATATTTGTTGCAATAAGCAGTTTAAGGGCTTAGTGCTCACTCGGCTGGTTCAATAATGACCAGGTTTTTACCTCTTTTGACAAGGTTTTAAAATCTGTTGAGGTTGAAGTTCAGTCGGGAGCTTGTGCCACTGTTTTATGGCTTTTTAAACCTGGGGATACTACACTGCCCTCTGGTGGTTGTTCTCGTTACCCAGTTTCTGTTGTGAATAAAGGTGGCGGGGCTAGATTGTGGATAATCTTGTCAGTTGGACCTCAGCGAAGAAAAGGAAATGATTAAAATTAATTAATGCATATTTATTCAGTGTGTGACAATGGTGACACTGATCAGTTAAGGGTCCTTTTATGTAAAGACTTCAGTGTTGTTTTATTTGCTTGTGAGCAGCTGTTCATGCAGCAGCAGAGATGATGTATTATCAGAGCGTTAAGGAAACATTGGGCTGCCTCTCTGATTAAAATCTTATAAAAATGTTTAATCAGTTTGAAAATTCAGCAGCAACATGCTTCATGTTAAAGTCTTTCTTACATCTGTTCATCATTAAATACATCAGGATTATTGTTATTATTATTATACTGGTGCCTCCTGGTACGGTTCAAGGCCTGAACTCATCCTTGAAAGATTGTGTTGGACATGGACCTGACTGCAGCTGTCATTTAATAATGGAAGAGGTTTTCACAGTTTGAACACGTCTGACCTTTGGAAGGAGTGAAGGAGCCTCTGTTTTTCTGAAGCTGCAGAGTTAGAGACATATTAACTTTCTGATTCTGATCATGTGATTTATTACAGACATAAAGAAGTTCCTGTCTGCGTGCTTGTGCAGAACAACTGGCTCCCATCTTCACCCAGCTCTTCAACAGATCTCTGGAGCTCTTCAACAGATCTCTGGAGCTCTTCAACAGATCTCTGGAGCTTTTCAACAGATCTCTGGAGCTTTTCAACAGATCTCTGGAGCTTTTCAACAGATCTCTGGAGCTCTTCAACAGATCTCTGGAGCTCTTCAACAGATCTCTGGAGCTTTTCAACAGATCTCTGGAGCTCTTCAACAGATCTCTGGAGCTCTTCAACAGATCTCTGGAGCTGGGTGAAGTTCCCTCCTGCTTCAAGCGCTCCACCATCATCCCAGTTCCAAACAAACCCTCCATCACAGGACTGAATGACTACAGACCCGTCGCTCTGACATCTGTGGTCATGAAGACCTTTGAAAGCCTGGTGCTGACCCACCTGAAGTCTCTCACGAGCGACCTGCTAGACCCCCTGCAGTTTACCTATCGGGCAAACAGTGGACGATGCAGTTAACACTGGACTGCACTACATCCTGCAGCATCTGGATCGCCCGGGGACCATCATCACCATCATCCCCCACACCCTCTGCTCACGGCGCCCCCTGCCCTCTGTAAGTGGATCTACAGCTTTCTCACGAACAGAAACCAACAGGTGAGGCTGGGACAGTTCACCTCGGACACTCTGACCACCAACACCGGCGCCCCCCAGGGATGTGTCCTCTCTCCACTGCTCTTCTCCCTTTACACCAATGACTGCACCTCCTCTGACTCCTCTGTGAAGCTCCTGAAGTTTGCAGATGACACCACTGTCATCGGTCTCATCCAGAACGGCGACGAGTCTGCTTACCGACGGCAGGTGGATCAGCTGGGGCTCTGGTGCAGTCAGAACAACCTTGAGCTGAGCTCAAGATGGTGGAGATGATAGTGGACTTTAGGAGACGTCCCCCTGCCCCACCGTGGAGAGCTTCAGATTCCTGGGCTCAACCATCTCACAGGATCTGAAGTGGGAGCAGAACATCAGCTCCATCCTCAAGAAGGCCCAGCAGAGGATGTACTTCCTGCGGCTCTTGAGGAAACATGGTCTCCCCCAGGAGCTGCTGCTGCAGTTCTACAATGCAGTCATTGAGTCTGTCCTCTGCACCTCCATCACAGTGTGGTTCGGAGCTGCCACCAGGCAGGACCAGACTAGACTGCAGCGTACGGTGAGGACTGCTGAGCGCATCATCGGTGCCCCCCTGCCCTCTATCCAGGACTTGTACTCCTCTAGGGCTCGTAAGAGGGCAGGGAACATCATAAAGGACTCCTCTCACCCCGCACATAGACTATTTGAACTGCTCCCATCAGGAAGGCGCCTCAGAGCCCTCCAGACAAGAACCAGTAGACACCGGAACAGCTTCTTCCCCACAGTAGTCACTTTACTTAACAGCACAATATAATGTTGCACTGATTCCACTTACCTCAATGATCATGCTGCACTTTATTGTATATTGTATATTTGTATTTTAGTTGTATATAGATTTGTTTTTTTTTTTTCAACTAGAGAGACAACAACTGCCGGAGAAAAATTCCTTGTTTGTATTTGCATACTTGTCAATAAAGATGATTCTGATTCTGATTCTGGGTTCAGGTCTGATCTGAGGGTGCTTTACTTTTGTTTGAATGAGAAAAACTGAGCTAATGTTAAACTTGACTTGTCTTTAGCAGAAAAAGTGTGTTCCGTTTACTTTTTATAAAACCTCAGCATTGTTTGTGTTTTCTCTTTAGACAAACCCTGATGCAGTGAGGAACATGTCTTATTATTATTAAAACAACTGGAGTAAAGTGCCTCCTGATCTGAACATGGACGAGGGTCGAAGGAGAAACAGCATGGACACGTCTAAGGGATCTGTCCGAGCGTCCAGGCTCCGTTCTGTCGCTGCTGCAGCAGAAGATGGTCCGATGGAAGCAGCTGTGTGTCCGGCTGAAGGAGCGTCCCGCCGTGGCCCTGGTGCTGAAGGAGCGTCCCGCCGTGGCCCTGGTGCTGAAGGAGCGTCCCGCCGGGGCCCTGGTGCTGAAGGCGGCTAAAGGCTGGACGGTGGCGGGGCTGCTGGCCTCGGTGGCGGGGCTGCTGGACGGTGGCGGGGCTGCTGGCCTCGGCAGCGGGGCTGCTGGACGGTGGCGGGGCTGCTGGCCTCGGCGGCGGGGCGTCTGGACGGTGGCGGGGCTGCTGGCCTCGGCAGCGGGGCTGCTGGACGGTGGCGGGGCTGCTGGCCTCGGCGGCGGGGCGTCTGGACGGTGGCGGGGCTGCTGGACGGCGGCGGGGCGTCTGGACGGTGGCGGGGCTGCTGGCCTCGGCGGCGGGTCTGAGCGCGTTCACCGGAGGAGCTGCTCGTCGGTGGAGCTCTGACCGTCGCCGGAGCGGCAGCCGTCGCAGGAATCGTCTTAAAACGCCTCAGAACCAGAGCCAAAGTTTGACTGGACTCAGTTTGGAGAAGCAGACAGGAGCAGGGTTCATTCTGTTGATGAATCATTTTTTGCGACAGAAAACCGAAAACTCTGACTAAATGTATCGACACTTTTGATAAAAACTAAACTGAACAGAGTCTAAATCCATCAAAAGGAGAGGAGTTGAGAAGAGATCAATCAGACTCAGGTTTTTGAGCGTCGCTGAAGTGATGTCAGACACAAACATTTGTTAGAGCCTCGGGAAGACGACAGGAGACCAAAAGAGAACCACTTTAAATAGAAACTATGTTAACACTTGGAACCTGAATACCAGGAACGGGTTAGGACGACAGGAGACGAAAAGAGAACCACTTTAAATTAGATCAGACTTTATTGATCCCACAGTGAAGGCAGCTCACATCAAAGCAAAAATAGTGTTGGAGAAACATATAAAGAGAGCAAGCAGACTTTTTCAATATAGAATATTAAAAATATATAAAGAAACTTTAAAGGTGCAACCAGAGATAAATTAGCAATATAATCAAAAAGAGCACTCAGTATACAAATTTAGAATGGGATTCAAATATACAGGTTAAATAACAGGTTAGTAGTTTCATTTCATTCAGAGAGAAATTATTAGAAAATGAAAAAGAAAATCCATTACTCTTTATATTTTAGACTATTGTAGAAATAGTTGAATAAAACTTGACTAAACTTGAATACTTGAATAAACTCTGCTGTCAACATTAACTCTGGACAGGATCCTGCCAACAACAACAAATTTGGGTCGAAAAAAAAACCTAGAAACGTTACTGAGTCCAAAGGCATTTAATCTGAAAAAAAGAGCTGTTTTTCAAAAGGAGCAAAAACGACCCCACGTTAAGCATTGTGTGGGAATTTAAACCTGTTCAGCTCTAAACCAAGAAAAGGTCATGACTTTTTTTTTCCTTTTTGAAAAATGGAAATGAAATGTGTGGGAATCAGATACCATTTTATTTTTATTAAGATTATTTAATGTTTATTTTGAAAGAAGAGAGGCCTTCAAAAGTTCAAACTCCGACTGAAGACTTGTTTTTCAATAAAATGAGCAGCTTCACTTCATTAAATATGTTCCACACAGTGTTTATAATATTTGTTCAGATAAGACTCATATAAAGAGTTTATTACCCACTGGACTTTACTCATGTTAAGTTTACTGAATATGTCTCTCTGTGGTTATTAAAGACCTTCACATGGATTCTATTTATGATAAACCTGTTGCTACTTTTATTTTGAAGAGACTTTGTACAGAGCGCAGCCAAAAGGTGCCTTTAAGTGAAAAGGAAGTGTCGTAAACAGAAATAGCTGTTTAAGTTTTATTAAGATTGTGTCTAATGTTTTGAATGAATCTTTTTTCAGAAGATCTAAGTATTTAAAACATTAAAACAGTTTATATTGTTCATTGTTTTAAACTAAACAACTCTGTTTGAAAACCTTTAATGACTCAGTTTGCTTTATTTCCATAAGAAATATTTATGTGTAATAGTCCAAAAAGAAAACTTTATGGAAAGGTTTATGGATTATCCTGATTTTACCGGATTTAAAAATGTTTTGTTTCCTGAGAATTGTATCTGAGATAAAATATATTATTATATTCATATAAATTTAAAAATCAAGAAAATCTGAAATAATTATAATTAAAAATGTCTAGAAATGACATTGACTAAATCACCAATAATGTAAAAAAAAAAAACTCCATATTTTGCTAAAGTTAACCTCATGACGAACCCGTTAAAACACTTCAATATGTAATATATAAGTAATAATCTATCAATAAAGTAAATAATAAATATTAGAGCTTTAACAGAGTCAGAGTCACAGTTGAATCTGAAACAAGATCCAGACCGGGGCT
Source organism: Rhyacichthys aspro (assembly GCA_036850595.1). Taxonomy (NCBI): domain Eukaryota; kingdom Metazoa; phylum Chordata; class Actinopteri; order Gobiiformes; family Rhyacichthyidae; genus Rhyacichthys; species Rhyacichthys aspro. Next base: position 34,134,266 of record CM072159.1, read on the forward strand.
GGAACCCAGACCAGATCCAGACCGGGGCTGGAACCCAGACCAGATCCAGACCGGGACTGGAGCCCAGATCAGATCCAGACCGGGACTGGAACCCAGACCAGATCCAGACCGGGACTGGAACCCAGACCAGATCCAGACCGGGACTGGAACCCAGACCAGATCCAGACCGGGACTGGAACCCAGATCAGATCCAGACCGGGACTGGAGCCCAGATCAGATCCAGACCGGGACTGGAGCCCAGATCAGATCCAGACCGGGACTGGAGCCCAGATCAGATCCAGACCGGGACTGGAGCCCAGATCAGATCCAGACCGGGACTGGAACCCAGACCAGATCCAGACCGGGGCTGGAACCCAGACCAGATCCAGACCGGGGATGGAACCCAGACCAGATCCAGACCGGGGCTAGAACCAGAACAGATCAGACCGGGGCTAGAACCCAGATCAGATCCAGACCGGGACTAAAGCAGGTCTGAACCAGGTCTGAGCAAGGCCTGAAACCAGGACTAAACCAGGACTAAAGCAGGTCTGAACCAGGTCTGAGCAAGGCCTGAAACCAGGACTAAACCAGGACTAAATCCCTGACATCCCTAATTCAGACAAACATATCTTTAATTTCTCTCTTATTTGTCGTCATGATCTTTTGTAGATTCAGTTTTATATTGAACTATATTTATTTGTTTATTTAGATCAACATTAACTGAGTTTAACTCTAGGTTTAACTCTGGGTTTAGGTCGGTCTCTATGGAAACTTACCCTGAATAAACAGCTCTGGACCAATCAGGGACGAGAAATGTTGGACTTTTTAAAAACAAACCGACACCATCAACCTGGACAAATCCACTATTAAACTATTAAATTATATTTATTTGGCACATTTTACAAACAAAGTCCTCAAAGAACTGCACAGAACAAAATAATAAAAATCATAAATAATATTCTTTACTAGTGACTAGAATTCATTAAAATAAAACAAAATAGTGAAACTGAATAAAAGCAATACATTAAGACAGAGTAAATAGATATAGAATATATAAATAAAAACAATAAAAGACAGTGGCTCACACAACTCACGGCGGATTAAAAGCCAACAAATAAAAGTGAGTCAGAAAAGTGATAGAACCTTCTTATTATCTTTTCAACCTTTTCAGATGAAGCCAGTGCCTCCAGCCTGCAGTTCACCCTCCCTCCAGCAGGTGGCCTCAGTCCTCCAGGATGCAGTCTGCCTTCCCTCCAACAGGGGCGCTCCAGGATGCAGTCTGCCTTCCCTCCAACAGGGGGCGCCTCCAGGATGCAGTCTGCCTTCCTCCAGGCAGGATGCAGTCTGCCTTCCCTCCAGCAGGGGGCGCCTCCAGGATGCAGTCTGCCTTCCTCCAGCAGGGGCGCCTCCAGGATGCAGTCTGCCTTCCCTCCAGCAGGGGGCGCCTCCAGGATGCCGGTGAGCGTGGTGCGGAGCTGCTGGAGGCCTTGTGTGGCGCTGCTGAAGCGGTGGGTGACCTCGGGGACCTGTCCCGGGCCGATGTGTCTCTGGAGGCCGTTCAGAGCCGACAGCAGCAGCAGGACCCTGGCCCCGAGCCGGATCCGTGCACCGGATCCGTGGACGCAGGAGCCGTACACGTGCAGCAGCTCAGGCTCCAGCGCCGCCGCGCTCCTGTGGAACTCCGCGGCCAAACGCGACATTCTGGAGCACAGCTCCTCCTCCGCCGCCTTCGGGGAGTCCAGGAACGAGAGGCCGAAGGCTGAGACGAAGCAGGCCCCGGCGACGGTGGAGGCGGTGTCGGCCCAAGAGTAACGGATCCACAGGGACAGACACGACAGAACCACTCCGGACAAAAGAAGACAGTCGGACAGCTTCCTCCTGGTCCCGGAGCTCGTCTTCAAACGCTCCACCTTCTCACTCAGAGCCTTCATCTCGTCCACGACCGGCTTCATCCGCTCCGTCTCCTGCTCCGAGGCTCGGAGGAAGCGCCGGGAGCTGTCTTCAAAATGGCCGCCTCTCGTGGAGTCCATGTTCAACTGTGAAACACCAGAGAAAAGAAAAGTGACTCACAAGATCCTGTCGTTTAAATATTCATAAAATCCATAAATATTTGGTGAGGACTGAAGTTAATGACGTTTATAAAAAGTATTAAATATAATTTAAAAATAAAAGAGTATTTTGTGGAAGGGTCCCAGGTGGGACCCGAGGGTTAACCCCTTACATTAAAAAAAAAGCACAATAGGTCTTTTTTTCCATTCCATATTTGAATGAGTGAAGCTTCTTGTCTGAGTCTGGAGCGTTTTAACTGAAGTCAAACAAAAAGAGACGAAAGGACAAAGATGGAACTTTTTACTTTAAAAAGAATAAAAAAGATTTACATAAAAAAAAAAAAAAAATGTCCAGGGACCAGGAGTCTATCCATCTAAAACCTGTTCACATCCAACTAAAACCTGTTCAAATCCAACTAAAACCTGTTCAAATCCACCTAAAACCTATTCAAATCCAACTAAAACCTGTTCAAATCCAACTAAAACCTGTTCAAATCCACCTAAAACCTATTCAAATCCAACTAAAACCTGTTCAAATCCGTGACGTATTTTTGTCTCCATCATTTTTAATAGAATCTATTTAACTTCTACTCACCTCTGACAGTTCTCCTGAAGTCCAGTCCAGACCAGGTCCAGAGAAGTCCTGGTTTCTTCCTGGTCAGAGTCAGAGATAATGCGTCAGAGACACAGCTGCAGTCCTGGCCTCTGATTGGTCCAGCTGCCTCCCTCAGGTCATGTGACTTCAGAGAAGAGGTCTGGGTCTGAGCGCGCTCTGTTTAACATCCTGCCTCTGTCAAAAAACATGTCTGAACCAGGTCTGAACCAGGTCTAAACCAGGTCTGAACCAGGAGTAAACCAGGACTAAACCAGGACTAAACCAGGTCTAAAACAGGACTAAACCAGGACTAAACTAGGTCTGAACCAGGACTAAACCTGGACTAAACCAGGACTAAACCTCTCACATAAACATAAATACAAAAATAAATAAAAGCATAAATAAATAAATAAATATATAAATAAATACATAAAATTAAAAATAAATCTATTTATATTTGTATAAATTAAAATATAAATATAAAAAATAATAAATGATTAAATAAAAAAAAATAGCATTTATTTATCGAAAACTCTCTCACCGTGGGTTCTCTCCGGGATCTCCGGCTTCCTCCCACCGTCCAAAGACATGCATGTATAGGTGAATTGGTGACTCTAAAGTGCCCCTAGTGGATGAATGTGAGAGTGAATGGTTGTCTGTCTAAGTGTCAGCCCTGCGACGAACTGGCCACTGTCCAGGGTGTACCCCGCCTAAGGCCCAAAGCTGCTGGGATAGGCTCCAGCCACCCGCGACCCCACAAAAGTGGGACAAGCGGTAGAAGATGAAATGAAAATGAAATGAAAAATTTATTGATTTATTTATATATTTATTTATTTAAAGTTTTGGCAGCTGGGGTCCTCCATAGTTATGACCTCAGTCCAAAGAAATAATGAACAGTAGAAACAGGATCAGATCATGTCACGCTCTGTTCTTTTAAAATAAAACCAGTTACAACAGAAAAGTTCTGTGTTTGTTTGTTCTATTCTATTTGGACCAGACTCTCAGTGTCTCGGTTCAGTTCTTTATATAAACCTTTAATCTTCTCCAGGTGCTGCTCCAGAGGAGTCACTTTCTGCACAAACTCTGTCGTTAACTGCTTCACTCGAGCCACAGTCTCTTCATCTTCTTTTTTGTCCAGTTTAAAAACCATGGCCACTGCTCCTCCGGCTGCGCCTGCGCCTGCGCCTGCGCCTGCGCCTGCAGCAGCTAGACTCATGCCTGCAGTGAATGGAGCAGCCAGCAGACCCAGAAGAACCGAACCACCAACCACCACTGAAGATCTTACTGAAGCAGTGACTGCTTTACGTGGTACAGCTTCTTTCCTCTGTTTAGTTTCGTCACTGATCCTCTGCAGCTGCTCTATAATCTCATGCAGCTCCTGCTGATTTCTGCTGAAGTGTTGGACCAGAGCTTGGACAGATTGAGACAGATTCTCTCGGAGCTCCATGCTGTTTCTTCTTTGAGCCATAGAGCCTCTGTCAGAGTCACTATAAAGACTTGTCAGGGTGAGGTTATGGTTTTACAACATTCTATTTGATAAAAGACATAAACCTGATGTGAAATCATAGCTGGAGGTACAGTGCTGTGAAACCTATTCTTTTCTCCATAATTATGACATGAATGTACTTTATTTCTCAATTCCAAAGCCAGTTTGTGAATTAATTACTTTAAGTTTTAAGTACAGGCAGCCAGTGGCGTGCTTACCATTAGCCGAAGGTAGGCAAATGCCTAGGGCCCCCAACATGCAAGGGCCCCAACAATTTGGGTTATTACCGGTCCGGTCTGCTGGTAATTGAAGCTAGCGCTATTATTAGCTCAGCTTGTGTAGCGGCACACCTTAAGGTTACGAATGTAACCCAGGATCTATGATGTTCAGGTTACTATTTGAATATGATGTGCTTCTGTCATAAACTATTACTGATTGTTCCACACACTCTCAATCCATTAAACATTCTTAAGTCTATCTCCAGTCTCCAGGTTCTCTGATGGGAATCAAGTGTCTAAATTGACTGCTTCAGCCAGCGTTACTCCTTTAGATTAATGTAGAGGTTCCTACAGTTTAATTTACAGTTAAAAAACACCTAAAAACAGAGACAGAGTGGTTGATCCACACTGTGCTTGTGTCAGAACTGACAGTAACTGAAAAGAACAATAATGTTCCCACAATGTCAAATATTTAAGTTAATTTAATAGTATTAGTAAATTTACTCAATGCTGTATTAAGAAAAAAAAAACTTGATTCTGAAGTTGATCCGAGTGAGAAGACTTGTCTTGTCACAATAACAAAAACACATTTTCGGCTTCTTTTGTGGTTTGAAGTATTGCTTTATGACAATTGTGGAGGGGCTACACAATCTCTCAACCTCAAGGCCTTCTGGTACATTAAAGCAGACGTGAGGAAGGGCCCCCTCAAAGGTTTGCCTAGGGCCCCAAATTTGCTAGGCCCACCACTGCAGGCAGCGATCAGTGACCCTCACATGTGCATGAACTGTTGACATGAGCACTGAGCATGTTTACTCCACAGAAGGACGAGGACGAGGGAGTGTGCCTGTGCACCAGTGTGAGTGTGTAATAATAGCTCTGTGTCAAACTGACGACCACAGGCGACAAAACGCTGGACAAAATACACTTATTTTCATTAAAAACTTAAATCTCGTGTTGTTTGTACAGATGACAGTGAGGGACCATTTCATATCAATGAAGAGCAATCTCTTTTTATAAATAATGTATATAAAAACCTTGAGGAGGGTAAAATATAACAGCGAAAAGGACTTTCTGTTTGACTCAATTATAATATCATCTATTCAACTTTAATCTACTTACCTCTGACAGTTCTACTGAAGTCTGGTCCACCAGCTGTAGACCAAGTTCAGAACTGGTTTAGTCAGGTTCAGATGCTCTTAATGAGTTTTAGACCCTGGCCCTGGTCTCTGATTGGTCCAACTGTCTTTCTGGTCACATGATTTCACATAAATCATAACAGGAAAAGGCCACTGCAACATCCTGTTTCTGTTCAAACCACACTCTGAAAAGAGTCTGCTTAACATCCGTCGGCTTCTGCTTTAGATTGAGAACCTCTTGGTGGAAACTTAAACAATATAACAATACAATCAAATCTAAGAGTTATGTAAATACACTTGTGGTTTTGAGCAGTTGAGACAGGCTTTAGGAGGTCAGCAGGTGCTACAGCTGAGGGGTCAGAAGGAAAGGTAGGAAGGTGCTAGGTGTGTGGTCTTTCCAGAGGAAGAGGTCAGTGAGGAAGAAGAGTGACAGTGAGAGCACTGAGGAAGGTAGACAGGAATATAGGAAGAAGCAGAATCATGGAGGAAAAAAAGATTAGATAAACCTTTATTACACATTTCAAACCAAAAGATTTTCAAAAACAAAAGCTCCATTCAATGTTCAGTACCTGCTTTAACCACCAGGGGTCGCTTTAACACACAACAAACACAGCATTTAGTCAATATAAATCTAGTTTTTCTAGGTTGAGACCCTTCTAGTCCTGGTTTAGACCCAGTTTAGACTCAGACTAGAACTTAAGAACATAGTTTCCCATGTTTTATTCCACAGAGCTCAGACCTGACGATCACTGAAGCAATAAAAAGTCTTCATCTGATCTGAGCTGTTCCACTTCCTCCAGCGTCCTCTTGCACTGCTCAGTGACCTCCAGGAGGCGCTCTACTGTGGATTCTGATGTGAAAACCTGGAGCAGAGAGAACAGGTCCTGGACCCTCACCTCCGTTCGGACCAGATCCTCAGTGTCTCTGTTGGATTCCTCATATAAACTCCTCACAGCCTCCAGAGTCTCCTTCAGTCGTCTCACGGTCTCCATCAGCTCAGGGATCAGCTCCTTCGCCTCCTTCAAAGCTTGTGAAGCTCGTCTTTTTTTTAAATATTTAGCTCCAGCCCAGACTGCTCCAGCTACTGCTGCTGCAGTCACAAGTCCAAGTGTGACTCCAGCTGCTGATCCAAACATGATCCCTGGTGGTGTCCTCGACAGACCGGAAGGAACAGTGAACATGTTCAGCGCAAGGCCACCTCCAGCTACTGCTACAGGTCCTGCTCCAGCTCCTGCTACTGCTACAGGTCCTGCTCCAGCTCCTGCTACTGCTACAGGTCCTGCTCCAGCTCCTGCTACTGCTACTGCTCCAGCTACTGCTCCAGCTCCTGCTCCAGCTACTGCTACAGGTCCTGCTCCAGCTCCTGCTACTGCTACAGGTCCTGCTCCAGCTACTGCTACAGGTCCTGCTCCAGCTCCTGCTACTGCTACAGGTCCTGCTCCAGCTCCTGCTCCTGCACTAGTTGCTGCTCCTGCTCCTGCACTAGTTCTTGCTAAAGCTCCAGCTAAAGCTCCAGCTAAAGCTCCAGCTAAAGCCATAGCTCCAGCCATAGCTCCAGCTGCAGCAGGAGCCGGGACGCCCCGTTCCCTTCGTCCTGTTCCGTCACAGATCTGATCCAGCTGAGCCGATATCTGCTGCATTCTCTGTGTGTTGTCATTAAACTCTGAGGCAGCGTTGTTGAATTCATTCCGAAGGTCCATGCTGTTTCTTCTCTTTCGTTCGTGAGCCATCGAGACGCTCTGAAACATAAATTCAACCAGTTTATGACAAACTTGTTCTAATTAAACCAAGTCTACAGCTCTGCACTAGAATGATCTGCTTTGAGTAGAACAGATCTAAAGGTTCATTCAAAAAAGTAAAAGAGAGACAGAAAGAATCATTTAACCCTCAGGACATTTTTGTACATTTTTTCTTTTTTGATTTGGTGAATGCAATGCCCTCTTCACAAGTCATTATACAAAAATAAATCATTTTGTGTTTTGTTTTTTTTCATAAATAACTGATAAACTTGTATTTAAATGGTTAAAATCTAGAAAATAGTTGAATGTTTGGTCATTTTGAGCAAAGCTGAAGAAAGTCTGGGTTTAGACCAGGTTTAGACCCTTTTAGTCCTGGTTTAGACCTGTTTAGACTGTGTTAAGACCCTTCTAGGCCTGTTTTAGACCCAGTTCAGACTCTTTTAAGACTTTCAGAAGTGTGTGTAACAGATGTGGTACAGTAAAAATCAGAGCTGGGACTAAGTCATTGTTTTGCAAGTCACAAGTATGTTTCGAGTCTTTGTCCAAAAGTCCAAGTCCAAGTCAATTCCAAAGTCCTATTCTTCAAGGTTTCAAATCTTTTCAACAAACACTAATATTATGTTCAAATTAAACAATGTAAGGTTTTAAATCTGTATTTATTTAAGATGAAATGATAAAGTACAACTGAAAAGTGCTTGTATTTCTCTAGAATATTCAGTCAGGTTGGTGATATTTACAACATGAATAGTGAAAAACATGAAGAGGGAAAAATAAATAAAAATATTTTCTATAAATACAACTTCTTCATCCTAATTTAATATAACATATTATAATATTTAAACAGGATTCGTTTAAAAACTTTATTGCTTGTAATGTTTAAGACGAGAGCAGAGAACAAGCTACGAGCTACGAGCTAAAATAACGTGAATGTCTTTCACCAATGGCCAACCTAATGTTTGATACATGCTGCAGCGCTGAGTTTTACAGAGAGCATTTGAAGGCAGCGTCATGAGAGTAACACTTAACTCTGTGTAATCTGTCAAACTATTGAAGAAAATGAACTGTTTCTAATAATATTCTTTTAATCTTTGGAGAAACATCAAGTCTTTTCAGAGACTCAAGTCCAAGTGAGTCTGGTTCAAGTCCAAGTGAGTCTGGTTCAAGTCCAAGTGAGTCTGGTTCAAGTCCAAGTGAAGTCTGAGTCTGGTTCAAGTCCAAGTGAAGTCTGAGTCTGGTTCAAGTCCAAGTGAAGTCTGAGTCTTTGGTTCAAGTCCAAGTGAAGTCTGAGTCTTTGGTTCAAGTCCAAGTGAAGTCTGAGTCCTTGGTTCAAGTCCAGTTCAAGTCTGAACTCATTAAGTTTGTGACTGAAGTCTGACTCGAGTCCACAGCTCTGGTAGAAATACAACCAACAGTTTAAGAAATGCCATGTCAAAGGTCAAAGGGCGTCATGAAAGACAAGCGGCTTTTGGTTAAACGTGAGTTAGTTTCAGTTCGTCCTAAACGTTGGACCATTTCCTCTGAGCAGAAAGAAAGAAAGAGCTTTAAAAACAAATTTGAAATTTAAAAGGACTAGTGTCAGAGTCGACTTCAGAGAAACTGAAGATGATTATAAATGCACAGAAAACAGAAAGTGAAGGAGCTCTTACCTGTGACTCTGAGACACACTGAGCGCGCTCAGACAGAACTGTGTTCACCTGAAAACAGCGTCAGCCAATCAGAGCTTTAGTTTGAGAAATGTCACCAGAGAGGTCTTACAGCCTCAGAGTTTTATTTTAGATTTGATCAGGTTCAGTTTGAACTTTATTTTAACTGTTCTCCCTGTTATTATTTAACACATATACCATAACTGGTTCAGATCTGGTTCAGATCTGGTTTAGTCCTGGTTTAGTTCTGGTTTAGACCTGGTTTAGTCCTGCTTTAGACCTGGTTTAGTCCTGGTTTAGTCCTGGTTTAGACCTGGTTTAGTCCTGGTTTAGACCTGGTTTAGACCTGGTTTAGTCCTGGTTTAGACCTGGTTTAGTCCTGGTTTAGACCTGGTTTAGACCTGGTTTAGTCCTGGTTTAGACCTGGTTTAGACCTGGTTTAGTCCTGGTTTAGACCTGGTTTAGTCCTGCTTTAGACCTGGTTTAGTCCTGGTTTAGACCTGGTTTAGTCCTGCTTTAGACCTGCTTTAGACCTGGTTTAGTCCTGGTTTAGTCCTGGTTTACACCTGGTTTAGTCCTGCTTTAGACCTGGTTTAGTCCTGGTTTAGTCCTGGTTCAGACCTGGTTCAGACCTGGCTCAGACCTGGTTCATATCATGTTCTGGTTTAGTCCTGGTTTAGACCTGGTTTAGTCCTGGTTTAGTCCTGGTTTAGTCCTGGTTCAGCCCTGGTTTAGACCTGGTTTAGACCTGGTTTAGACCTGGTTCATATCATGGTTTACATTCTGCAGTGTTTTTTTGGGACAGGGAAGTGTGAGCGCGCTCAGACCCACTTCTCTGAAGTCACATGACCTGAAGGAGGCAGCTGGACCAATCAGAGGACAGGACTGCAGCTGTTTGTTCAGAGATATCAGTTCAGCCACATTCAGTGGCTCTGGACCTGACTAAACCAGGTCTAAACCAGGACTGAACCAGGTCTAAACCAGGACTGAACCAGGTCTAAACCAGGTCTGATCCAGGACTAAAGCAGGTCTAAACTAGGTCTAAACCAGGACTAAACCAGGTCTGATCCAGGACTAAACCAGAGTGAAACCTGGGTCATGGCTGCCTCTAAAGAAGAGTTAGAGGTGAGTGTCTCCTGTTTTTAGAGAAACTCTAATAAACTTTATGAGCCTCACATTTGTCTTGGTTTTAGTTTGTTTTTGTCATTAGAGTTAACTCACAGTAACTCCAGTCAGAGTAACCCCAGTCACACTAACTCCAGTCAGACTAACTCCAGTCGGACTAACTCCAGTCAGAGTAACCCCAGTCACACTAACTCCAGTCGGACTAACTCCAGTCACACTAACTCCAGTCAGACTAACTCCAGTCGGACTAACCCCAGTCACACTAACTCCAGTCACACTAACTCCAGTCAGACTAACTCCAGTCGGACTAACCCCAGTCACACTAACTCCAGTCACACTAACTCCAGTCAGACTAACTCCAGTCGGACTAACTCCAGTCACACTAACTCCAGTCACACTAACTCCAGTCGGACTAACTCCAGTCACACTAACTCCAGTCACACTAACTCCAGTCGGACTAACTCCAGTCACACTAACTCCAGTCAGACTAACTCCAGTCGGACTAACTCCAGTCGGACTAACTCCAGTCACACTAACTCCAGTCACACTAACTCCAGTCACACTAACTCCAGTCACACTAACTCCAGTCAGACTAACTCCAGTCACACTAACTCCAGTCGGACTAACCCCAGTCACACTAACTCCAGTCACACTAACTCCAGTCAGACTAACTCCAGTCGGACTAACCCCAGTCACACTAACTCCAGTCGGACTAACTCCAGTCGGACTAACTCCAGTCGGACTAACTCCAGTCGGACTAACTCCAGTCACACTAACTCCAGTCGGAGTAACTCCAGTCACACTAACTCCAGTCGGACTAACTCCAGTCGGACTAACTCCAGTCACATTAACTCCAGTCGGACTAACTCCAGTCGGACTAACTCCAGTCACACTAACTCCAGTCACACTAACTCCAGTCACACTAACTCCAGTCGGACTAACTCCAGTCAGACTAACTCCAGTCACACTAACTCCAGTCACACTAACTCCAGTCAGACTAACTCCAGTCACACTAACTCCAGTCGGACTAACTCCAGTCGGACTAACTCCAGTCAGAGTAACTCCAGTCACACTAACTCCAGTCGGACTAACTCCAGTCACACTAACTCCAGTCACACTAACTCCAGTCAGACTAACTCCAGTCACACTAACTCCAGTCGGAGTAACTCCAGTCAGAGTAACTCCAGTCACACTAACTCATGGACTAACTCCAGTCACACTAACTCCAGTCACACTAACTCCAGTCGGACTAACTCCAGTCGGACTAACTCCAGTCGGACTAACCCCAGTCGGAGTAACTCCAGTCACACTAACTCCAGTCGGACTAACTCCAGTCACACTAACTCCAGTCACACTAACTCCAGTCGGACTAACTCCAGTCGGAGTAACTCCAGTCGGAGTAACTCCAGTCACACTAACTCCAGTCGGACTAACTCCAGTCACACTAACTCCAGTCGGACTAACTCCAGTCAGAGTAACTCCAGTCACACTAACTCCAGTCACACTAACTCCAGTCAGACTAACTCCAGTCAGAGTAACTCCAGTCGGAGTAACTCCAGTCGGACTAACTCCAGTCACACTAACTCCAGTCGGAGTAACTCCAGTCACACTAACTCCAGTCGGACTAACTCCAGTCACACTAACTCCAGTCGGAATAACTCCAGTCACACTAACTCCAGTCGGAGTAACTCCAGTCAGACTAACTCCAGTCACACTAACTCCAGTCGGACTAACTCCAGTCAGAGTAACTCCAGTCGTAGTAACTCCAGTCGTAGTAACTCCAGTCGGACTAACTCCAGTCACACTAACTCCAGTCGGAGTAACCCCAGTCGTAGTAACTCCAGTCGGAGTAACCCCAGTCGGAGTAACTCCAGTCGTAGTAACCCCAGTCGGAGTAACTCCAGTCGGACTAACTCCAGTCGGAGTAACTCCAGTCGTAGTAACCCCAGTCGGAGTAACTCCAGTTGGACTAACTCCCGTCGGAGTAACCCCAGTCGGAGTAACTCCAGTCGTAGTAACCCCAGTCGGAGTAACTCCAGTCGGACTAACTCCAGTCGGAGTAACTCCAGTCGTAGTAACCCCAGTCGGAGTAACTCCAGTTGGACTAACTCCAGTCGGAGTAACTCCAGTCGTAGTAACCCCAGTCGGAGTAACTCCAGTTGGACTAACTCCAGTCGGAGTAACCCCAGTCGGAGTAACTCCAGTCGTAGTAACCCCAGTCGGAGTAACTCCAGTCGGACTAACTCCAGTCGGAGTAACTCCAGTCGTAGTAACCCCAGTCGGAGTAACTCCACTCGGAGTAACTCCAGTCAGACTAACCCCAGTCAGACTAACCCCAGTCACACTAACTCCAGTCGGAGTAACTCCAGTCAGACTAACTCCAGTCAGACTAACTCCAGTCGGACTAACTCCAGTCACACTAACTCCAGTCGGAGTAACTCCAGTCGGAGTAACTCTCTGTGTTTTCCAGAGTGATGTTTTCGATATAGGACGTCCCAGTAAACGCAGACGGAGGGAGAGCAGGGACCTTCCTCCAGAGTTCTCTGAGTTCATCCGAGAGTTTCGACAGAACAAGAAAACTCTGCAGCAGGTGGTCTGGAGACTGAGGGACGTCCTGGACCAGATCCAGGAACAGAAGACCAGAGCCCTGCTCCTGGAGCT
>CM072159.1:34146995-34279735 GCA_036850595.1 Rhyacichthys aspro
GTCAGAGCAACAACATCTAACCCACGAGCGCTTCGTTAGAGACGGGTCTAAACCAGGTCTAAACCAGGACTGAACCGGGACTGAACCGGGACTGAACCAGGACTGAACCAGGACTAAACCAGGACTGAACCAGGACTGAACCAGGTCTAAACCAGGACTGAACCAGGACTATACCAGGACTGAACCAGGACTATACCAGGACTGAACCAGGACTAAACCAGGTCTAAACCAGGACTGAACCAGGACTAAACCAGGACTGAACCAGGACTAAACCAGGACTGAACCAGGACTAAACCAGGACTGAACCAGGTCTAAACCAGGTCTAAACCAGGTCTAAACCAGGACTGAACCAGGACTATACCAGGACTGAACCAGGACTAAACCAGGTCTAAACCAGGACTGAACCAGGACTAAACCAGGACTGAACCAGGACTAAACCAGGTCTAAACCAGGACTGAACCAGGACTAAACCAGGACTAAACCAGGACTAAACCAGGTCTAAACCAGGACTAAACCAGGACTAAACCAGGTCTAAACCAGGACTAAACCAGGACTAAACCAGGATTAAACCAGGACTGAACCAGGACTAAACCAGGTCTAAACCAGGACTGAACCAGGACTAAACCAGGACTAAACCAGGACTAAACCAGGACTAAACCAGGACTAAACCAGGACTAAACCAGGACTAAACCAGGACTAACCCAGGACTGAACCAGGACTAAACCAGGACTAAACCAGGACTGAACCAGGACTAAACCGGGACTGAACCAGGACTGAACCAGGACTAAACCAGGACTAAACCAGGACTGAACCAGGACTGAACCAGGACTAAACCAGGTCTAAACCAGGTCTAAACCAGGACTGAACCAGGTCTAAACCAGGACTAAACCAGGACTAAACCAGGATTAAACCAGGACTGAACCAGGACTAAACCAGGTCTAAACCAGGACTGAACCAGGACTATACCAGGACTGAACCAGGACTAAACCGGGACTAAACCGGGACTAAACCAGGACTAAACCAGGACTGAACCAGGACTAAACCAGGACTGAACCAGGACTAACCCGGGACTGAACCAGGACTAAACCAGGACTAAACCAGGACTGAACCAGGACTAAACCGGGACTGAACCAGGACTGAACCAGGACTAAACCAGGACTAAACCAGGACTGAACCAGGACTAAACCAGGACTAAACCAGGACTGGACATTTACTTTTTGCTAAAAGTGTCGTCTAAACAAGCCTTAAATCAAACTGTGTTGTGTCCAAATAAACAAGAGTGTAAATAGTGGTTTGTGGTGGTAGAGTGTGGGGCAGGACCGTCTGTGGATCACTTTCTACTGAGTCGCACAGAAAAACAAACATTCATCATTTTAATGATGTATTTTATATGATTTTCCTGCTCACTCCCATGTGACACTGTGACCCACTGAACTGAGATAAAACGAGCAAAAAACAATTATCTCTGGAGAGCTTCTTCCATCAGAGTGGACTGTAGGCCCCAGGTTTAACCTCCTAGTGTTTATTGTAACAGGAATCATCTGAAAAAAATGAGACCTTAAGACGTGATCTAAGTCTTTATCATTAAGGATCACTACAGTCTCATTGAGAAACTACAAAGATAAAAGCTTCAGGTCAGATCTAAACTTTGATTTAATGTAAGTATTAGTATTTTGTGGTAAAAAAAGCTTTTTTAATAAAAGAAGCAGGAAAGGTCCCTGCTGCTGTTGGAGGAGAGTGGAGTCTGAGACCAGGACAAAAAAACTAAATCAGGTTCTGAGGTTTTAGAGGGAAATGGACTTGGTTTTGTTTGTAATAAATGAACAAATAAATGGAGCAGCTGTGTTAAAGGCAGTCGAGCCAGAGACGTAGGGTTGGTCTGTTTAAAACCTGCTGCAGCCTGTTGTTCTTGTTTGTTTGTCTCATTGTTTCATTAATGTTTGAATAAGAGGCTGTTTCCAGCTGAGCTGCTGTTCTGTGGAGTCTCATGTAGACTCTGTGGTTTTCGTGTCTTCTCAGCCTCGGTCTCTGCACAGACTGAGGTTATTTCAGCGCGAGTTTAGTGAAGCGTAACGGAGACAGAACAGCGATGGAAAGAGAGTCCAACAGTGCAACGGAGCTACTGTTCTGAAATCACCAAAGTGACTTAAGTCTTAATAGACCTCTGTGGACTTCAGCTACATCTAAGGGTCTTGATAACTGCAAACGAACAGAAGTAATCCAGACGAGCAGCTACAGAGGACGGAACACTCTTGAAACATTCTATTGGTCATTTTAGGAGGATTTGAACACAGATGACATTTCAATATCAAGATATATACCGTGTATCATGATTTTGCCTAAATAAACATCTATAACATGTGGTGGCTCCTCCTCACAGCAGAAGGTCATGGGTTCCATCCCCGGCCGATCTCTCTACAGTGCCCCTAGTGGATGAATGTGAGAGATTGTCTGTCTCTAAGTGTTAACCCTGCGACTAACTGGCCATTGTCCAGACTGTACCCCGTCTCAGGCCCAAAGCTGCTGGGATAGGCTCCAGTGACCTCTGACCTTAATGGGAACAAGCCCTAATATAACGCTGTTTCAAAATGGAAACACAATGAAGTGGTTTAAAACCTGAGACATTTTTGCTGTCATTGATGAAAAGTGAGTGAGTCGTGGCAAAACAGCTAAAAAAAAGATCTAAAGCTTAAACAGAGAGAATGCAAACTAACTCCAGGTTGGACAAGAACAAACCAGACTCAAACATCACACCAAGAACACATTCCTGTGTTTTCATTCTTCAGTCCTGATTTAAAATGAAAAGTGCTCGGTGTGAGTGTAGACGAGGTACAAATTTGCTTAAGTTACCATACGATTTAAGAAGGATTTCTGACAGTTGTAGAGAATCCTGCAGAGACTTAAATAAACATAATATAATACACTGTTATTTCTGTGTCAACAAACAGATGCTAACATCTTATCACAAGCTCCTTTTGCAACATAAACAAGTCCAGACTGCTTTTCCCTTCTGTTTTTTACATGAACCACTCACGACGACGATGTCTGTTTCCGACTAAAGTTAAATCAGTTAAATTGTTATTGCTGACGTATTCATTTTATCCAATTATTTAAAAAATCATCCAGTGTGACAGTGTCTCATGAATTTATCTTTTGAATTAAGCTGAACTTTATTTTATTGAAAAACTCCAATATGGCTCAAACAGAACAGTGTTGAGGGTTTTTTTAGGATTTACAGATGAATCTGAGATTTATGAAGACATTTTGGAGGGTGTTTTTACTTTGAAAACCTCAAGTTGTGTCGTAGTGTGGACAGGAAAAAACCACCTCGTCCACACTGAGGGACCGTCTACATCGAGGCCTCGTCCACACTGAGGGTCCGTCTACATCGAGGCCTCGTCCACACTGAGGGTCCGTCTACATCGAGGTCTCGTCCACACTGAGGGACCGTCTACATCGAGATCTCGTCCACACTGAGGGTCCGTCTACATCGAGATCTCGTCCACACTGAGGGACCGTCTACATCGAGGCCTCGTCCACACTGAGGGTCCATCTACATCGAGGCCTCGTCCACACTGAGGGTCCGTCTACATCGAGGCCTCGTCCACACTGAGGGTCCATCTACATCGAGGCCTCGTCCACACTGAGGGTCCGTCTACATCGAGGCTTTGTCCACACAGAGTCAAATTTCACGGCAAGAAGAAATTCCTGTGTTTGTTTTCATTGCTTAGCCCTGGTTTGAAATGAAAACTGCTCGGTGTGGACGAGGTCTCAGCGTGGACGGACCCTCAGTGTGGACGAGGCCTGTGTGGTTTTGGTGGAGGTACATACCTGTAATAGTAGACGTCACTTTTCCCGGCGCTCAGTCCAGATTTCCGGATCACTTCCTCCTTTTTCCAACCGGGAGGAAGCGCAGGGCAGTCCGTTCTCCTCCGCTCCATCTCTGGACCAGGTGTGGACCAGGTCTAGACCAGGACTAATATATGGTTTGAACCAGGACTAAAAGAACACCTGGACCAGGGCTAAAACAAGAATAAAGCAGAAACCAGGTCTATATCCAGCCTTAAACTTTGACCAAACAGGAGATAAACGTAGATCCAAACTAAACCCAGACTGAACAGGACTAACCCTAGACTAGACATAGATCTAAAGTAAAGCAAACCCAGATCTAAACTGGGTCTGAACCAGAACTAAACTAGGTATAAACCAGCTCTGAAACCTGGGTTTAAACCAGTACAAAACCAAGACTAAATCCAGATCTAAACCGGGTTTGAAACTAATTCTAGACCAGTTCTGAACCAGCTTCAGACCAGGACCGACCCTCAGCTCAGAGTGAAGCCGCCTCAGAAGCTCTGTGCCCGGCTGCGGCTGCTCTCTGACCCCGCTGCTCCTCAGCTTCTCCGCTGCTGCTTATTTACGGTTTAACTTTCTCAAAGCGGCCCGGTTCTGACCCGGTCTCATCTCAAACCAGTCTAAACCGGTCTCTCTGGTCCTAAACGGCCCCCTTTGGTCCGGTTTGGCCCCGGTTTCGCTGTGTTTTTCCGCGGTTGCGTCTAACGGCTGATCCGCTCTGATCTGATCTGGACCAACGGCGCCGTGACGTCAGACGCACGCACGCACACACCCTCTGCGTCACCGCGGTTACGCACTGCACGTACAGAGCGCCACCACCAGGGGGCGTCTGAAACTTTACAACAGCGGTGGCTCAGACCGGGGCCACTTTCTCCAGTCTGCAAATGACCACCTTTAAACGGCATCATAAGATATCTATGTATTTGTTGCTTTTTTCAAACGATACACTATTCACGTTTGGAGAGATATAAAGCAGTGAGTTTTAATTACACAGATCAGGTTCATTTATCTAAACTTTTTCATAAAACATTTTTAATTCATCTAAAACCTGTTCAAATTCAACTAAAACCTGCTTAAATCCAACTAAAACCAGTTTTCATAAAAGGAGGAAATTTGTTTTAAAGATAACTTTTGTAAGACTGAAATGAAGATGAAATTTATTAAAAGCCGCCCGAGTGTCACAATCGTCGGCCCCTGACACCACTTTGAGTCTGACTCCACTGCTGTAGTGCTTCACATGACTTTTACATTTTACCAATGAACCTCTCTTTTCACAAATGTTACACACCTGATAAAATACACATGAGAAGAGAAACGTACAAATAAGTAGTGTTCAGTGTTTCCTTCTCTTCATTCTGCTGCTCTCATTACTGCACAGTTCTCCACATCGTCGGCTGAAAATCCTTCAGAAACAGATCAGTTTTTCTGCTTTATTTTAAGAAACATTTATCAACACAAACTCACTGCACATGCTCTGAATGTTCCTCTGTGGTTTGTGTTTAGCCATCTTGTGGTGAAGAGAACTGTTTAATGGGTTTGTAGTGGAGCTGTGTGGATGGGGACAGATAAAAATATTAGTTTATAAAAATAATAGTTCATAAACATATGAGTGAATGTGCCTTAGACACATGTCTCTGTGTGAGACCAGTGTCAAATGTAAAAGGCTGAGATGAAAAAAGGAAGTGACACGAGTGACATAACTCTGTCACAGGCTTTAGACTCACATTACAAGATATTATCAGAAAATTTCACAGTGTTTCAGAAAAATATCACATACTGTTGCTTTAAGGAGGTGTCATTACTTCTTTCTTTTGTCTTTGTCCCATTTGTGCAGTGAGTGAACTCAGAGATAAAGACTGCTCTGTTTAAGGAGATTCATCCTGTAGACACACAGTGGATGAACTACGGTGAAGAAGACTCTTCAGACTCTGAAGTGTGACGTCACTGACGATAAACATAAAGTATTCTTTTCAGGAAATAGAGAAACTGCAGCTACCACCACAGAAACCACCTCCACAGATCTTGCTTTTACAGCATTTAGACTTTAAGGGTGTGGAGCCAGAGGTGTTTTGTGTTTTGTTTTGTGCAAAAAAGGGTATTAGTAGAGTAGTACCCTAAGGGTATTAGTAGAGTAGTACCCTAAGGGTATTAGTAGAGTAGTACCCTAAGGGTATTAGTAGAGTAGACAAACAGAACGAATTCATTGGCCTTGTTCACGAATCACAGTCAGGAATATTTTGTGTTAATCAGGGGCTACTTCAGTCGGATCCAGGAGGATCAGGACTTATTTTGACACGGTAGGATCCGGCAACTATTGACCTGGATCGTCCCGAGGACGAGGAGCAGCGTCTGGGTTTGGACTGAAACAGGGAAGAGGCAGGACATGGTTGTTGTGTGGAATATATTATACAACTAGAGAAGGTAAGAGATTATCTGTCATTAATAATAATGAAGCAGGCTTCTGTAAGTTAATATTATGTAAAGTAGGCTATTTAAAAGGAGTTTTTTGTGTCTTTTGCGTCAGAGCCTTGCGTTCCAGGAACTGATATATATATATATATATATATATATATATATTATAACTGCTTTGTTCATTCCTGCAACTGTTGATTTAGAAATTAAACACTAATGTTAACCAGTTGTTCAAAGATGGAGTGGGTCTGCAAAGTGTGCAAATGAAAAGCATCTTCAAAACGTGCTTCGAGTTGCTACAGAAAATGACTTCTTTGAACACCTTACCAGGCACTTGAAAAACAACCAGATGTTGAACTGTGCCTTTAGGACTAATGTATGGGACATTTACAGAAGCAGAAAACACACTCGCGTCAGGATTTTAAAGAGGACCTTCTCAAGACGTATTAAGTCCCAGAGACTCTGACACAGATGAGAAGTGATCTGGATGTGGATCAAGAAGATCTAACTTTGACCGATGAGACCGATGTGACAGATTTACCAAAACTCATAACTTGACAAATAAGTTTGTTTGAGATAATTTCTTTTAATAATGTTATTGCAAAAAACATGCTGTAAATGCCAAATGTTGTATAATGTTTTTGCAATATCAAAGAAATGAAGATGTTTTAAAATGTTACGATCCAAACTGAGGCAACTCAAATAAGTATAAAAGCAACTTTATCTAAATCTATTCCAATGCACTTGATTATTGAGTAGGTCCAAAGTTAATCAAACATTTAACTGTAGTGAAAATCAAGTTGGACCAATTAAAAATAATAAATTGGATTAAGACAGTTGTAATCCTGTTGACAAAACTCAAAAAGTCTAGAGCAGAGGGTTGCATCAGTTTTTCTTGTTGGACCAAGACAGTGTCTCATAAAGACGTCATATTTAAATAAAGCTGCAGTGTTTGACCACATTCATCTGAGTCTCAGTCAACTTCCCTTTTTTATTATTTCACTTTTTAATCTAAAAGTGTTTTACCATTAAAAACGAAATACAAAAACATTTATTTTTATTAATACAACCATCCTTTTGTTATGATTTATGTTGAATTTAATTTAAAAATAAGTGATGGTTCTTGTTGGTTTTAGAAGAGTTTGAGGAAGTGACAAAAGGGAATGAAGGAGGCATTATTTAAAACTGTTTGTGTTTAGTGAAGCTTCAGACCAGATCAAGACCAGACCAAGACCAGACCAAGACCAGACCAAGACCAGATCAAGTCCAGACCAAGTCCAGACTGAGTCCAATGATGTCCAGGTCCTGGATCCTCCTGGTTTTCCTCCTTCTGCAGTTTTCAGGTGAGATGTGAGTCTGGTTCATCCAGGGCACAGTGTACTACAGTAGTACTACAGTAGTACTACAGTAGTTTAGAAGAAGTAAAGTTTTTTTTGTCATAAATCAGATCTAACTTGTATTTCATTTCATTCAAACCCAGAGCTGAAAGCAGTTTTAAATTCTAGATTTGGAGAAGATTGAGATGATTTTTGTTTGTGATGAAAGTGAACACTTTTATAAACACAGTTAGCACCGTACACATAAAAATTATTTAAAAATGCAACATGCCAACTTTTTGTTTAATAAAATATTGTCCATTTTTAACATACATTAGTGTTATTTTGAATAAAGGGAGGATAGGCTGAAGTCCCTTAGACCTGCCTCTGACTCTGGAGCCGTCGACACAGGTTTATCTTTTAATGCTTCATATGACGCAGAAAACTGGGTTAATTCACTCAGACACATTAATAAACTCCAAAAAGGGACGGGACGGATTTTTTACTTCAAATGAATACAACTTTTCTACTGTATTTGACGGAAATTTCACATTTACAAAGTCTTTAAACGCAGCATATTCAACTTTTTGCTTTTCTGAGACATTTGTGTTGTTGACAGGTCAAAGGTCAAACTGTGAATGCTGGAGAAAGATTAGCTTAGCATTAGCCTCGCGCTGAAGAACCAATCATTATTGAGCTACAGATCGGTTAAATCTGGACCGTCCCGGTTAAATCAGGACTGTCCCGGTTAAATCTGGACCGTCCCGGTTAAATCAGGACTGTCCCGGTTAAATCTGGACCGTCCCGGTTAAATCTGGACCGTCCCGGTTAACTCTGGACCGTCCCGGTTAAATCTGGACCGTCCCGGTTAAATCTGGACCGTCCCGGTTAAATCAGGTCCGGACTCTAGACACACACACTCACACAGAGGTGGACCTACGTTTGCAGGGGCCCAGAGTTGTGCAGAGGGGCCCAATACTGCCCCCTGCAGGCTCACAGCTGCAGTCTTTCACTCAGAACCTGTGTGAGCCTCTGTTTGTGACTGTTTTAAAGCGTCCTTTAGACCTTTTTAGCCTCAGTTTGAGTTTCAGCTGCAAATGTCTCTCAAATATAAAGCAGCAGTTTCCTCAGAAACTCTCAGAGACAGTTTCCATCAGAGACTCTTCCTGTAAACTTTGTTAAAGCTCCAGAGACAGGCCTGATTCTACTGATCTCAGGTCTAACAAGTGTGTTTTGTGGAAAGCTCGTCTCTTTTCTTTCCGGACCGTACCGTTCTGAACCGGACCAGCTCACTTTCTCCTGTTTAAACCTATTGTGTTTTGTGTTTCCTTCAGAGGTTTGCTCTGTGACGGTGAGAGAAGGAGCAGACGTGACTTTATCCTGTGAAAGTGTGAGTCCTGATCAGCCTCGGTGTGAACAGACCACCTGGGACTTCACCAACGGCTCAGGACAAACAGACCTTTATGTGTTTGGACAAAAGAAGGACAGTTCAGGAGTGAGTCTGTCTGAGTCCTGTTCTCTGGTTTTAGAGACAGTCTCAGAGGAACAGGTGGGAGTCTACAGGTGTCGACAGTACGACAACTATTACAAACCAAAGAAAGGAGACACCATCATCCGTCTGTCTGTTGTGTCCTGTGAGTATTTATTCTATTTTTAGTTGCATTTTCCTGTATTTTGTGCTAAAAGTGTGATTTTTGTGTGTCTTTGTCTCATTTGTGCAGTGAGTGAACTCAGAGATAAAGACAGAGTGGGTCTGAGCTGCTCTGTGTGGACTTATGGAGTCTGCAGATTCACAGTGAAGTGGACGAACAAAGACCAAGAAGTGACTAAAGATCACAAACAGCTGCAGACGTCTCACTCTGAGTGTTACAGCACTGTGGCCTTTCTGGATCCAGACCGAGCTCAACCTTCACAGTTTTATCAGACTCTGAAGTGTGAAGTCACAGACGACAAACAGAAGTTCAGCTTCAGTCCTCGTTCTACAGAAATAAACCCAGGTGACATTTCCATTCCACATAATTCTGTTGATTTTATAGATAATAAACATGATTGTTTCTATATATTTTCAGGAAAAAGTCCATCTGAGGAAACAGAGACCAGCACAGACCAGACCGGACCAACTCTCACAGGTACAGTCTCTGACTCTTTCACAAATTATTCTTCAAATGTCACCAAAACAAAGAGTTTGTTGTTAAATTTAGGATCAATTATTGTTTGATCAAATGCCACAGAAAATCCCAGAATCAGATCTGAGCTGTTCCTTATAGGCCACAGTGCAAAGGTGCAATTGTAACAGGTGATAGGCTGGTTACTGTGTAATAAAGGTTTTAGCAGAATGCTATTAACAAAAAGTAACAAATGTCTTGTAGTAACAAAAGACCAGGGTCGACTACTGGTGGGCAATGAATATAACAAAAAATAAACAACCAAATAAATAATAACTCCAACAATAGTTACAAATTCTGCAGTTTTAATTACCAGTTTGAGATTTGATCAAAGTGCACAATTAATAAAATATTGTTTATTTTTAACATACATTAGTGTTATTTTGAATAAAGGGAGGATAGGCTGAAGTCCCTTAGACCTGCCTCTGACTCTGGAGCCGTCGACACAGGTTTATCTTTTAATGCTTCATATGATGCAGAAAACTGGGTTAATTCACTCAGACACATTAATAAACTCCAAAAAGGGACGGGACGGATTTTTTACTTCAAATAAATTCAACTTTTCTACTGTATTTGACGGAAATTTCACATTTACAAAGTCTTTAAACGCAGCATATTCATCTTTCTACGTTTGCAGGGCCCACAGTTGTGCAGAGGGGCCCAATACTGCCCCCTGCAGGCTCACAGCTGCAGTCTTTCACTCAGAGCCTGTGTGAGCCTCTGTTTGTGACTGTTTTAAAGCGTCCTTTAGACCTTTCCCTCAGCCTCAGTTTGAGTTTCAGCTTCAGTCCTCGTTCTACAGAAATAAACTCAGGTGACGATATGGAACACTTCAGATGACGTGATAAACTTTGATGTGACGGAGCCAAACAGAGCCACACATCTTGATCTTAACTCAACAGAAACATTTTGAAAAACAGTGTTAGACTTTTTCTGATTCACTTTTACTCTTCTTTGTTTTTGTCCAAAAGAGACGATCACAAACCATCATCCTGGACCAACTCACACAGGTAAAGAATATTTATAATTCTGGCTCCTGTTCTTTTACTGTAAATGTGTCTTTACAGATGAACTGGAGAAATACAGTAATCAGACTGGAGCTGGGCCTATAGACACATGTTATTATTAATATAGAATGAATACAGATTTAAAACGGTCGGCTGCACACGAGGCATCTGCATCAGATCAGAGAGAAAAACAGAGGAAGATGAACAGACACAAGGCAGGGTTCAGATCTATGTTTTGCATAGTTCTGTTTGTTGTGTTTATTCATGATTTCCTGTGAACATCTGAGGTGTGAAAGTGATAAAAAACAGAAGTAAAACTGGTCCAAACTGGTGGCTGTTCACTTCTAAACCAGTATAGATTTTGTTGATAAATAATTTCATATAATTTCATATTTTTACACATATTTTTGTGTCTGAAAAAGAAATGAAAACAAAATCTGAGAAGATCTTCTTTTATTTAAACAGTTTTAAATAAAGAGACATCTGTGTTTGGAATAACTCCAGTGAACTCTGTGTGTGTTTCACATTCAGACTCATCAACAGCCTTAACAGGTCAGTAGTACTTTACTTTCATTCAGATTGAAATTATTACTGAAAATGCATTACTCTTTATATTTTAGACTAAATCTATTAAAGATGTAGTCGACTCAAACTAGACTCAAACTAATCAGGATTCTTTTGTATTTTGTCAAAGACTCTGAGACCAGTTCTTTGTCTGTTTCAGTTTCTCTAGTCTCCATTTCTGTGAGTCTGGTTTCAGTCGCTGTCATCGTTGTGGTTTTCATCGTGTGGAGGAGACAGAGAGGTATGAACACGGACTTGAGACTGGACTGGGACTCTAAAGACCAGGACTGGACTTGGACTGGTTCAGAGAGGGCTGCTCCACTTTAATATCTCTAAAGCTCCTTTCACACATTCAGTCTTTCCCAGAAATGTTCCTCCTCCTAAATGCACCAAAAAGAGACAAATGAAAACTTCAGAGTGATTCATTTTCAGAACGTGTCCAGCTCTGATGCAGCCGAGTCTCCAAAAGTAAAATAAATCTCCAAAATAAAACCAGAAAGAGTCGTTAGATTTGTCTCTGGATGAGTCTGAACACTCCATAAATATAGTTCTCATCAGTGGATTCTTAAAGATCCTGAACGTTACATCCAGCTTTGTTCCACCTTCTTCTTCTTCTTCTTCTTCTTCTTCTTCTTCTTCTTCAGTTTAGACTCTTCTGATCTCATTACTGCCACCAACAGGTTGTTTTAGGAACTGTAATTCTCACTGTTGTCGGGTCAAATGTGAAAAGAGGAGACACAGTAATGTTCTGGTGACGAGGAGCAAGAGTGAACGAGTGAACTTGTGGAAAATGAATCTACTCAGGCGCAGTTCATGTCGACGGTCATTTGTGACATCACAGAATCCCTGCAGCACCAGGGATCACCAGGATCAGACTCGGACTTTCTAGACCTTTCATGTGGAAATTAAATCTGATTTAGAAAAAAGAAAACAAAAAATCTCGCTAAATAAATCCCTTTTGTGTTTGTTTGTTTGTTTGTTTTTGTTTGTTTTTGTTTGTTTTTGTTTGTTTTTGTTTGTTTTTGTTTGTTTGCTGATTTATTTCTTTAATTGGATTATATTTTTGTGATTTTCCAGGTCCAGACTTGGAGGAGAACATGAAGTACAGCTCTGTGAAGTTCATTCCAGCTTCAGCCGAGTCTCAGCCTGAGGTTATTCCATGAAAGTCTCAGAAAAACCTGTTCCAAGACCAGACTAAACCTGTTCCAAGACTAGACTAAACCTGTTCCAAGACCAGACTAAACCTGTTCCAAGACTAAACTAAACCTGTTCCAAGACTAGACTAAACCTGTTCCAAGACCAGACTAAACCTGTTCCAAGACTAAACTAAACCTGTTCCAAGACTAGACTAAACCTGTTCTAAGACTAAACTAAACCTGTTCCACTAAGACCAGACTAAACCTGTTCCAAGACCAGACTAAACCTGTTCCAAGACTAGACTAAACCTGTTCCAAGACTAGACTAAACCTGTTCCAAGACCAGACTAAACCTGTTCCAAGACTAAACTAAACCTGTTCCAAGACTAGACTAAACCTGTTCCAAGACCAGACTAAACCTGTTCCAAGACTAAACTAAACCTGTTCCACTAAGACCAGACTAAACCTGTTCCAAGACTAGACTAAACCTGTTCCAAGACCAGACTAAACCTGTTCCAAGACTAGACTAAACCTGTTCCAAGACCAGACTAAACCTGTTCCACTAAGACCAGTGCTGAGGATTTGTTTTTATTTTGAGCTAAATAAATAAATATGAAATGTAATAAATGTGTTAATAATGAGTTGTTTTATTAAAAATCTCTGAGAAAAACATCTTGGATTTCATTTTGTCTCCAATTATTCATTTCTCAGTAACTCTGTGGAAAAAGATGGACAATAAAGTACTGTATTATTAAATTCATACCACAATTTATCACTTAAACTCAGACCAGGACACCTTTTTATATTTTTGCACATTTGTCAAACTCAACTGTTTCAGATCAAACAAATTCAAATATTAGACAAAGATAACTCAAATAAACACTCAAAAATGCAGTTTTTAAGTGATAATTTTATTCATTAAGAAAAAAAGCTATACAAACCTACGAGGGGTTTGAGCGCCCAAATGACCCCAGGAGCTATGTTGTCGGGGGCTACATGCCCCTGGTAGGGTCTCCCGAGGCAAACAGGTCCTGGGTGACGGGTCAGACTAAGAGTGGTTCAAAACCCCTTATGGACAAGCAGCTGAAACAAGTTTCCTCCACAGGACGGCTGCTCCCTTTGAGATGAGGAGCTCAGAGTACAGCCTCCACATCGAGAGGAGCAGCTGAGGCTCATCTGTCCAGAGCCTCCTGGACCCTTCCTGGGGAGGTGTTCCGGGCCTGTCCCACTGGGAGGAGGCCCCGGGGCAGACCTAGGACACGCTGGAGGGACTATGTCTCTCGGCTGGCCTGGGAACGCCTCGGTATTCCCCCAGAGGAGCTGGAGGAAGTGTCTGGGGAGTGGGAGGTCTGGGCGTCTCTGCTTAGACTGCTGCCTCCACGACCCAGCCCTGGATCAGAGGAAGAAGATGGATGGATAGTTCAAACATTAAAAACAGAAAAATGCATTTTGAAAAGAGTCAATAGCACAAAAAATGCTGAAGGGAAACAGGTAGAACTATTTAGTTTAAAAAATAATCACAAAGAAATGTAAATTCTCCCCAAAATATACAAACTGGCCAAATTTTAAGCTCCTTGCATCAACACAATTTATGCAAAAATTTAATTAAAAACACACAAACTTTTTGAGACAATTATTAAAATATCAAGGATAAAACGTCGTGGAACTGCTTCATGCCTGATTTGTTTTGTGCTTGTGTTCCAGTGTTTAACCCGTCAGACCCCCGCCCTTACACCATCGTCCTGGAGGAAGACCACACTGAAGCAGATCATCCTCAGAAGGATCCTCGGGAAAGAGGAGTGCATCCAAACCTCCAGCGACTGCGTCCTGGGACCTACACCTGCACCAGCCCTCACCTATGCACCACCTACACCTGCCCTCACCTATGCACCACCTACACCTACACCAGCCCTCACCTATGCACCACCTACACCTGCACCAGCCCTCACCTATGCACCACCTACACCTGCTCTGGAGCCAGGGCCTGCTCCAGACAGAATGGGTAAATATTACTGCTCTGTTGCACGAGAAAAAGTACTCACATTCTATTTTTTAGTAGAAGTACAGATACCTGGGTTTAAAACGACTCTTCTTTACTCAAATAAATTTAGTACTAAAAAGTATGTTCTCTGAAATGTACTTTGATCTTGGACTGACAGCAGACATCATGTGATGGCAGTCCTTTCAGCTCCGTGTGAACAGTGAAACTTGGCGACGGTCGGTGCCACATGTCGAGGCCAAAGAAAGAATGAGGACAGACTTCTTGATGGGAAAGAAATGTCTGAGGGAAGTTTCCAGAAGAACAGATTTATTTGGAAGAGATTATTTTTGGTCCAACCAGCTCATGCCAAGTGTTACACAAGTGTTACATAAAAGAGTAAAATGTAGTAGTCTGCAGCTGCATGAAGGATCCGCATCTGTCAAATTCATGTTTTTCTATGATATATACTTTAGAAATATTTCTTGATTTTTGCCTCTTGTTCAAACTTAAAACAGCTTTAACTGTATTACCTCACCTCTTGACAAAGGTATTACTATCTCTGTACATAGTAACATCTAGGAAACTACAATCATGAAGCAAACCTTGCAGTACAACATGCCTCTATAACAATTAAATTCCATAAAAAACCATATTCTGCATTAACTTGCTTCCTTTTTAACCCTTTTTTACAAAACGTAAGCCGTGTTTAGATGGTGTTTAAGCCTCTGTTATAAAGAAAATGACCCAAAATGTCCGCAAATCAAGGGGGCGGGACATCACAAGTGTCAATCACTCTGAAGAAGAATGTAGAAGAAGAAACATATTAAGATTTAAAAAAAAGTCAGCCCTTTTTTCACTTTGTGTTCATCTCTTGCTCTTAAAAATAACAAATCATGAGCCAGAAAAATAAATTAAAAAAATTTAATATTTAAATATTTTGTTCTGAAATGAATATTCATTAATTATTGAGTATTTTTTGTTGTTTGTAAGTCTTCGTTTTACTCGGAAGCGTTCGGCTCAGTTCGGCTTTTTCCGTCAGTGTCTCGCGCTCCCATGGCAACCGTTGACAGCGGCTAATGCTACGACGACTACAAACACGATAAAGAAACGTTTATACATTTACGTTTAACATATAAACTAAATATACATACTCATAAAGTTCTTTTAATCTTATTTTAGGAATCTTGTCCCATAATAAAGAGGTTTGTGTCACGTTTTAGTTGTTTTTATCCCAAGCGGAAGTCAACACCGGAAGTTGGAGATGCTAACTGACTCTGGATCAGCTCCGACTAAAGCGCTTCTACCCGCGATGTTTGAATGTTTTGGAAGTATTTTACTTTAGAAACTGCTTTTTCAAAGTGGACACGGACTTAAACTAAAACGATCTAGTAAGGTGAGTTATTAACTTGTGTTTCGTACGAGTTTAAAACGTTTATTTGTCCAGTTTCGATCAGTTTATGGGTTTCTAGCTTCTATCGCTGAAGCTGAACTTTGAACTGAGTTTTTCTTTCTGAGTGACTTAAGATTAATCTGTGCCTTTTATTTTATATTGGGCACCCCTAAAACATTTACGTAAGACCCCTAACTTTTCACTCTGTGTCCTGAATAACTTATCTTAAGTTTTGCAGTGCTTTTATTGTTATTTTCTGTTCTAGCTCCTAGTGCTAACCGACTGTTAGCACGATACTGCGATTCAAAACAACAGGTTTAACAAGTTTAAAATGACATTAAACGGGCTTTATTTAATAAGAGCCCATAAGCATGTGGTTTAAGACAGCTTTACTTGATTGTTAAAGATGAATTAAAATAGTACAATGTGGTTAAAGCCTCAAATATTACAGTCATGTTGACAAATGTTTTTGTTCTATTCTAGGTCGAATGCTGCATAATGTTTACTTTAACGCAGCTGAATTTTGACCAATAATAAAAATACAGCAATAACTCTGGGATACGGGTGATAATAGAGAGGTAATTTAATAAAATTGACAAGATAATGTCAAATTAAAGATACTCAAAGCTCGTCAGATGGAGATTTAATCCCAAAACAACAACAAATAGATTAAAATTGTCTTTTGTTTCTTGTGCCTTTAATTTTAATGTGCACAGTTCCTGACTCCACTTTCTTCTGTGTTTTCTTGTGTTTGTTCCACAGAATGCAGTCCAGTTTTCACTCGATGAACGCCCTGTCTCCTGAGTCCACTGTGACGTCTCTTTTGTCCAGCTCCGGGCATTTAACCAGCAACCTCCTACCCTCTGCCCTCAGCTCCTCCTTCACTTACAAAGACAAGGTCTGTCCAGGTTTTAGCTGGATTTGAACAGGTTTAAGAGGGATTTGAACATATTTAAGATTGATTTGAGCAGGTTTAAGTTGGATTTGAACAGGGTTTAGTTGGATTTGAACAAGTTTAAGGTGGATTTGAACAGGTTTTAGATAGATTTGAACAGGTTTTAGTTGGATTTGAACAGGTTTTTAAACTCTTATTTCTCTTCAGGAGTACGAGTCTGCGTCTGCTGCCCTCGATGCTTACATCTCAGATTTCGATCGCGGTCGTCGTGGAAACATGTCGTTGGGGGCGGGGCTGGTGCTGCCCCCCTCCTCCTCCCACAAGACTCTACTGAGCACGCTCAGAAACAGAGACGGTAGGGGTTCTTGTATTCTTCTCTTTGTAAAGTCCTGTAAAAGTCCTAAGTGTGTGTTTATCTCTGTTCAGTTTTGAGAGAGCGACTGTCCGACCGAGAGCTCGACTTCCTGTCTCTGCCCGTCAGCTCCCTCCGTCACCGTAGCAACAGGGACCGCGTCTCCATGACGACCGACGAGCTGCTGTCCATCCCCAACGACGGCTCCATGCCCGTCACTCACACGTCGGCCTTTATCCACGGTCCTTAAACGCACCACACTCACCACAGACTTGAATAAGATGCCCTCAGTTCCTCCACAGTTTCTCAGTGATTCCTCCGTTTAGTTTTAGAGTCTGAATACGGCTGTGCTCTAGGACCATATTCTCTCATATGAAGTGCATCTCTGTTTGGATCAGTTCAGAGTTTAAACCATGAAACAATGACAACTCATTACTGAGAGAGTCACGGGGCTGTGTTTATTCACTCGTTAAAGTGTTGTTCCTGAAGTGATCTCTCCTCAACTCTAACTGTGACTAAATAAAACTAAACTGAGACTCATTCATTTATGCCTCAGGGGAATTTCTTCTGCCAAACCTAAAAGACACTTGCACTAGAGTGATGTTAATATAAATAAAGAAAATGGAACAAATGTAGGATTTGATGCACAGAGCAACACTCTGGCTGTTTGTAAAAAAAAGCCTGATGTGTTAGTTTGGTAAAACAGTACAAAATAAACAAATCATGATAAAACCTCAAATGTAGAGACTCATTTTACCTTAATGCATCAGTGAAAGTAAAAACTGTGATGTTCTCAGGCGAGTCTATCTAATCAGAGGCCAGTACAGTTTTACAAAGCTATATTCTGCTGGGCGCATGAAGCACTTATTACCTTTAGTGGACATTTAGTCACAACTAAAGAAAATAGTTGTTGAATAATAGTTTGAATGTTTGTATTTTTCCTTCAGGAGTCATGTCTAAGTCTGGAGTCTCTCAGCATCTCTCTCCTGTTAAACACAACTGCTCCCAAAGCCACGCCCCCAGGTCCAGCCATCCAATCAGAACGCTCCGCTGCTCCAGGTCAGATAGCTCTGTCCACACACCTGTAGGAAACATCTGCAGGATTCTCTTCATGATGTGTTTCTGTCCAGATGCAGAGCTCAGAGGACGAACGGAGAAACCAGCTTCAACTGCACTTTATCAGCACTGAAGGTGAACCAGACTGACAGGGTTTAGATGGACTTGAACAGGTTTTAGTTGGATTAACTCTCCCTCTGTCTCAGGCCGACCCCAGACTCTCCTCTAATCGGACGGGGCCTCCTTCGACCATGCACCTCCCTCACTGGCTCAGCAGCAACAAAGCAGCGGTCGACTGCTCTGAGATCCACAGCCTCCCGGAGCTGCCCTACCCTCCCTGGATACAGCACTGCGACCCCGGCCAATCAGAGCGCAGCCTGGACGGGCAGTCAGAAGGGGGACACATCGAGGGTATGAGCTTTTTTATTTAAAGGATGGTCAGTTTGGGCAAAAAGTAGGTGTTTGTCTCGATGATATGATTATTTGTTTGTGTATAAGTTCAGATATAAGTCAAGTTTCTGTCTAAAGCTGGAGCTAAAACCCTGCAGCATGTTGATTGAACGACAAAAGCAAGAGAGATAAAAAATAAACCCAGTTATGGTCAAAGTTAAACCTGTCCAAACTTGTCCAGGTTCAAACAGGTTCTGACAGTTTAAGGTCCTACTGTATCCACTCAAGACCCTCCAACTCTGGCTATAACCTGTTTTAATTGGTTCAAAACCTCATAAGGTCCACTTAAACCACTTCAAACCTGTCCAGATTCACTTCTGTCCAGGTTGAATCCTTTTTAAGCTGCTTAAAGTATGTGTTAAAAATGTTAAAACCACTTTACCTTTAAAAATGGTGTTAATGTCCTTTTTTGTAATTAGAAACCCGTTTAAATAAAATCGAAGCATTATTTTACTGATTTCTCTTTCTCTCTGATCAGATTTCCCGGCCTCTGCTCCTTCTTGGGTCGAGGAACTGGACGACGAGCAGCAGGTAAAACTATTTCCCTATAATTCAGCAGTAAATGCAGGTTATCGGAGCCCTGTGTTTTAGTGAATGAACTGTTTTTCTTGTGTGTCCTCAGGCCGACAGTGAGCTGACTCTCAGAGATCTGCGGTTACAGTTGGCTCAACAGATTTCACAACTGGCCTCAGACAGAAACGGCTCTGAAGCATCAGTGGAGTCGCTCTTCAGAGGTACAGGCTCAGGAAAGTAACTGATCATAGACAGACTCTGAGCAGCAACCACTGAGGACTTAACTAGAGCTAAAACTGGGATGAAGCGAGAACAAAAGTAGGACTAGACCAGGATTAAACCTAGGACTAAAGATGAGGAATAACCTTAAAGCTCCAGTCCCTGATTTTCTTTTTTGTCCTGGTCTCAGACTCCACTCTCCTCCAAAAGCAGTGTATTAACCTTTCCTGCTTCTTTTTTACAAACCGGATCAATTTTTCACCACAAAATATATTACATTAAATCAAAGTTCAGTGCTGACCTGAAACTTTTATCTTTGTAGTTTATTGTTGTAGACTGTAGTGATCCTGGAATTATCTCTGTCTCATTAAACACTGAAGCATCACCAACATTTATCTATGTTTCATTTGCTGCTGTTTCTCTATTTTTATCTTTTTTGAGCTGTTTCTCTGTAAAATAAGACGTATTTCTAACAGAATAACCCATTTCCTTGGTTTATTTCCTTGTTCCTTCGTTGTTGACATCAGTGTCGACCAATGGGAGCGCTCCTTTTTACCTAAAGTGAGCTGTGATTGGACAAAATCCTGCTGTGGACTGATCATTCTCATCTATTAAAATCCTTAATTATAAAGACTAGAGCATATCTCATTTTTTCAGATGATTCCTGTTACAATAAACTTTAGGAGATTACACTGAAAAGCTAAATGAAACAGGAAAAAAATCAGGTAATAGACTTGGATGGAATAAATGGATGGAATAAATAGCACTAAAGAACTGGTAAGTCAGGCTAAAAGCTAATACAGTATAAGACCTAAACCAGGGCTAAAGTAGGACTAGGATCGGGACTAAATCTGGATTCAGCTAGAACTAAAATGAGACTAAAGTGGAGCAAGCCAAGGACTTAACTGGACCTAAAGCTGGGACTAAAACCAGGACTAAACCAGATCTAAACTAAAACTAAAGTACATTAACTCCACAAGACGTGCATACAGCAGACTTTAGTGACATAAATAAAGACCCAGTGACATCATTTAAACCAAATATTGTTATTTTCAGACAGAGGGATGGAGTCTCTGATCCAGAAGGCAGACCGGGTCCTGGACTCTCTGACCCAGACCTTAGCCAGTCCTCAAGAACCAGGTCTGAACTTAATCCATGTCACTGTTTTCTGCTGTTATTGTGTGCACAGATTGAGTGAAGGGAAGAAATGGGGCTGAAATCAGGCCTGAAACTGTGCAGCATGTGCCCAGCTTCACTTGTGCTTGTGTTTTTTGTTGTGAGTCCAGTGAGAACCGAGGACCTGCTGCTGCCGGACTCTGATCCAGGTCCAAACCCAGCTGCTCAGGTATAACACAGGAGTTGATGGTATAAACAGATTTAAGTAAAGTTGGATTGTTTTGATCAATAGTTTGAAAAAAGTAGTAAGTATTGAACATGTGTTTGGAGCAGTTTGCAAACAATGTGTATCGCTCAGTGTGGTTTTTATTTACAGAATAAGAAAACCTTTATTAGAGGAACAGTATCAGACAAATCAAAGTGAAAAACCAACCTGGCCACAACAAAAATGAAATTGAAACTATTCTAATGCAAGATAAACTTAAATAGATACATTTATTCTAAAATAGACTATGCAGAATTTAGCTGATGATGAAATGAAGGTTTTTTTTTTGTGTGTTTTTTTTGTTTTGTTTATGTCCACAGCCTTCGAGCAGCGCTGTGGGGTCTCAGCCCGGTCTCCGTGGTTCCACTGTGGGGTCTCAGCCCGGTCTCCGTGGTTCCACTGTGGGGTCTCAGCCCGGTCTCCGTGGTTCCACTGTGGGGTCTCAGCCCGGTCTCCGTGGTTCCACTGTGGGGTCTCAGCCCGGTCTCCGTGGTTCCACTGTGGGGTCTCAGGCCGGTCTCCATGGTTCCACTGTGGGGTCTCAGCCCGGTCTCCGTGGTTCCACTGTGGGGTCTCAGCCCGGTCTCTGTGGTTCCACTGTGGGGTCTCTGCCCGGTCTCTGTGGTTCCACTGTGGGGTCTCAGCCCGGTCTCTGTGGTTCCACTGTGGGGTCTCTGCCCGGTCTCCGTGGTTCCACTGTGGGATCTCAGCCCGGTCTCCGTGGTTCCACTGTGGGGTCTCAGCCCGGTCTCTGTGGTTCCACTGTGGGGTCTCAGCCCGGTCTGTTAGAGGCCATAAAGCAGATCCTGTTCAGACTTCAGGCTGTGGAGACTGAGCTGCAGAGGAGACAAGAGAACATGCAGCAGGGGGCGCCACAGGAGAACATGCAGCAGGGGGCGCTACAGGAGAACATGCAGCAGGGGGCGCTACAGGAGAACATGCAGCAGGGGGCGCTACAGGAGAACATGCAGCAGGGGGCGCTACAGGAGGGACACCAGGACAGTGTTCAGGAGAAACTGAACCAGCAACAGGAGCAGAAAACAAAGGTTTGACTCATTTACACTGATTTATTTTGGTAGAAACCCTTTGTCTAAAAGAAAACTTGAAAGTGTAGCCTGGAGAAGAGAGAAAGTGGTCATAAGCCTGTCCTATTTACTGACATCTGGTCCTTATTTTTTACAAGACAATCAGTGTTGTTGCTGCTTTTGGGAATTGAATATTAGTAACAGTTCTTCATGAGATTTCATATTGAGAGCTTTTATTGTGAAGGGCAGGACTCTAGCTGCTCATTATTTTCTCAACATTAAAGCATCAGGTCATGTAAAAATATAACCCAGTATTTTGTAATAATGTGAAACTATGATCCTGTAAAAACGTAATCTTGTTTTTTCTGACCCAGCAGCAGATCTTTAACTGTTTTGTATTTGTTTCTCAGAAACAATCAGAAACAGACGACGGAGGGCGCTCTCTGCAGAGGTAAGTGTCCCGTAACTTTTAATTCATTCACTGTTGTATCAATAAAAGTCACTTAAAAGACAGTAATATTTGAATTCTGGACCAGAGCTCTGCATCATCTGAGTCGCCTGAAGCTACTGGTGGAAAAACCTGAGAAACTGGCGTTTGAAGAAGAGAGAGACGAAGGACGGTTCTCCTCTTCGTCGACAGAAGGCCAAAGCTCTGAACTCAACTCACAGTGAAACAAGGCACTAAAGTTTGACTCAGAGACAAGGAGTGTATTAAAATCTGTGGAAAAGTGCAATCTAACCTGTAACACTGAAGGGAATTTAAAGAATCTTTGTGAAAATTTTTATGTAAATGTTAAGTGCCAAAATAACATGGACAAAAAAAATAAAAAGTTGTTGTCTAGACCTAACAGTGTCATTAATGTGTGTCATTACCATTATTTATTTATTACATGTTTTATTCAGCCTCACCTTTGGTTCCAACAGAAATAACAGAACCACACTTGTCTTTAAGTCTCTTAGAAAATAGAGACATTTAGAGACCTACACAGAGGTGCGTTGAAAACCTCAGCCCAACCTACAGCTGCCCCCTAGTGGCCAGCCAGTGCACTGCAGTCCTAGACTCCAGCTACTTTTTCATGAATGGGTTTAATTTTTAAATACTGCATTTGAAATATGCAAAAAGAACTCCCCAAATTTTGCATATAGTATAATATAGTTTTAGAAGAGCAAGAAGAGGAGTGAATAACAAGTAAAGTTATCTGGACGAATTTAAGAGTTTATTCTGACAATATTTCAGTGAAAGTCAGACCCATATCCTGTTATTTTATTGTTAGTCATTTCTCTGATTCCTGTTCCAGAACTGAATGGTCCCGTCGTGTCCCGCTGACATCAGTGTCTCCCCCTGGTGGTCGAACCTCACACTGTTCACCTGTCGCCCTCCTCTGTCGTGCCTCAGTGTGTTCGTCTCGCTGCCGTTCACCTGCAGCAGTCTCACCTGGCCGTCGCCCCCGGCAACAGCCAGCTCACCTCCCGTCGGGCTGAAGCTCACCTGGTTGGCGCCGGACGGTCCCGTTTCCACGGAAACCAGCGCCATGTTCGGCCGCCGTACGTCCCACAGCTTCACCACACCTCCGGAGTCACAGGACGCCATGGTGTCACCTGAAAAACAGACGGGTTCACAGTCACAAAATAAGACTAAAGAGGAAAAAATACACCACTGAAATAGAAAAAAGGGACTAAAAGGGATCAGTTTAAGGGCCAGCAGGTGAAGTTTACTGGTGTTGTATAACTTTACCAAAAAATAAATAAAAATAAATACATAAAGATCTTTTCCACCATAATCCAAACCTATCTCACTGACACAGCGCCCTCTGCTGGACACAACCCTCCTGTAACTCTTCTTCCCTGGACCCGGATTTACCTCCAGAAATTAATGAGTGAGGCTCTACCACACGACGCAGAGAATAAAGATTCAGATTTGAACAAAATAAACTAAAATGACTCACTGTTTCAGAGAGATGCTCTTTCTGAGAAACTTGCCGTCTTAAACGTCTCTACTGGTAAATAAAGTTGGTGCTGATGCTGGTGCAGAGTGATATGCGCCCTCTGAGCATAAACTCTAAGAAATACAACTGGGTCTGTTATTATTTGATGTTAATGAGAAAAAGCTGGTCTGAATAACCAAGCAAAAGTCTCAAGCATCATTTTGGTTCAGAGCATAGAAAAAGCTGCTGCTGACCTGCCGACAATGATTCCTCTATTTATCTGGTTTAGTTTAGTATCTGTCTCCTGAGTTGGAAATGTAGTTAACCCTCACCTGTCCAGTTGGAGGTGGCGTAGTTACAGGGAAACCGATGCCCGCTAAACGCTGTCAAACCCACGTTGGCTCTGGTGTCCCACAGAACCAGGGTCTTGTCTTTGGAGGAGCTCAACAGGAAGTGGTCTGACTGCGGCAGGAAGTGCACGGAGCTCACCGCGCTACTGTGGCGACGCAGCGTGGACCGCGATCGGCCGGTTTCCAGGTCCCACAGTCGGATGGTCTGGTCGGAGGAAGCGGAGGCCAGACAGAGGCCGAAGCGGTGGAAACTACAGCCCCAGGTGAAGCTGAGGTGATCGGACAGAGTCAGGACAAAGAGGCCCCTCAGGAGGTCCCACACTCGAACCTGAGGCAAAACAGGTCCAAAACAGGGTTCTCAGGCTTTGTGTGTATTGAGAATCAAAATAAGCATTAGTATTTGCAGTAGTATGTGGTGATATGGAGATAAAGGAACAAAATTAATGAACTGTGCCAAACATAGGCTAAACAAGGGGTGAAACAATAGTACAAAAGGGGACATATGTCAGTGTTGATGTGTATTAAGGACCAGTAAGAGAAATGTAGGCGGATTCAGAAGCCTTTCCTTAAACTGAATCTGTATTTCAAACAAGAATACACTACATTTGGTGCAAAAATCTTTATGAAAGTAGCTCTGAATTGATGAACTGACCGTGGAGTCTCCGCTGGTCGTGGCCAGTTTGTCTCCTTCATGACTAAAACTGCAGCTCGTCAGCCAATCAGAGTGGCCCTCACCTGTGAGCAGCAGCTCTCCCACCTGCAACAGTGACATCACAGTGAACCCACCAATCGGCTGGAATTAAATCATTATAGATCACAATGTCAAGTTAAAATAGTCGGGTTAGTCTGCAAGACAAATACTCGCAGCCATGTCTGTACAGTCACCTCACTTCTGAGTGTTTATGTTCAGTGTGAATGTGTCTTAAAACCTTGTCTCATATGATCAGGAGGACTATCTCCCGCCTCTTACCTTCTCCTGATTGGCCGGCAGAGCCCACAGTTTCCATGTTCGGTCGTCGGCGGTCGAGGCCAGCAGCCGTTTGATTGGATGGAGCTCGATGCAGCTGATTGGCTGATGGTGAGCTCTGATTGAACAGAACAAACTGAAGGAGGCAGGGCTTGTTTCTTTTCCCAATTCTTGCTTTACTTCTTCAGCCCCATTCCTCTCAGCACTTGATTTGATATTTGTCACATTTTTTTCAACACTTGTCACTCTCATCCTAGTTTGTCCATTTGCTTTTTTATTTTCATATTCTATCAAGTCCAAAATGTCTCCTCGTTTGTTGCTTCTGTTTTCTGCCGCCATTTCGGTCACGTTATTATTTAGCGTAAGGCAGCTAGGCGCTCCTACGTTGTTGCTCACATTCAGTGCTGCAGTTTCTCGTTGACTTTGTTTAATGCTGCTTTTTTCTTCTGATTTATCACTTCCCCTGGTGGTGTTTCGTCCCGTTTCTTTGCGAACTCTCTCCGTCTCCAGCCCGACCAGCGTCCGAAGCCTCAGAGCCGCATCGTATTTCTGCGCCAACGTCTTCAGCGCAGGTTCGTATCCATCATGATGTTCTTTGAGACGTTTAAAGTCGTCTAACAGTTCGTTCTTCTGCTTCAGAAGCTGTTCAAACTGTTCTCGGTGAAAGTCTCGTTCACGCTGGAGTCTCATCAAAGTCTCGTTCAGATCCATAACTTGTCGCTGCAGAAGCTCCGCCTCTTGCCGTGCTTGGCACAGCTCGGATTGGACGAAAGACTGCTGAGTCAACGCGTCTGGGATAAAACTGTGGGGGATGAGAATAAACAGGGTTAAACAAGGACTAAATCAGGTCTAAACCAAGTCTAAACTTGGACCAAACTAAGTCCAAACCAAAGACTAAACCAGGTCTAAAGAAAGTTTAAAGTAGCTCTTAACCAGATCTAAAACATGTCTTAATCAGGACCAAAACTCAGGTCTAAAGCAGATCTAGACCAGGACCAAACCCGGATCTAAACCAAGTCTAGACCAGGACCAAACCCTGATCTAAACTAGGTCTAGACCAGGACCAAATCTGGGTCTAAAGCGGCTCTGAGACTCACCTTGACTGTCGTTGGTTCTGGTTCTGGTACCACTCCCTTTGGAAACAGTCCAGAGTCCGGTTCAGACCCAGCCTCAGCAGGAAGTTCCTCAGAAAGTCGTCCACAGTTTCAGGAATCGGACTCACGACCTGCAGCTGCTCAGAGGCACTGACGCAGGATACATCACAGTTAAGAGGAGTCTTGTTTGTCTTTTGACCAGTCCATATTAATGTATTTTAAATGTTTAATATTTCTTTTCATTAGGCTTCTATTTAAAAACTAAAACAGGCCTGGAGCATTGGTGTCCAGTGTTAGTATTAGATCATATAATGCAATAAAACAAAATGGCAGTAGAAAAGAATACATTGTATTATTTTTATTATTATTATTTTATGTTTATGTAAGAACAGTACATTAAAAAGTCTGAAATTTCACAGAGGCCTGGAGGTTTTTTGAAATATTAAAAGTTATGAGCTTCATCAGTTATTTTCCAGAGTAAAGCTACATATGCTACAGCTTTCCAGAAAACAGGAATTGCCTCATTTTTAGCTTTTTTGCAGCAGTCTTCTGCTAAAGGATTTGTAAAAAATTAACAAAAATGCAAGAGTTACTTTCTAAATTTTGCAGATATTTATTTTAAGACAATAGACACAGTTCTTACTGGGGGTTAGCCATGAATTTTCTCACAGTTTGTGTGCAGTATGTAAAGATGTGTTTGTCCTCTGATAATATTGTCCTAGCTTTAGCTTTAGCAAGGAGCAGGTTTTTTATTGATATGTGGATTATAACCTTGTTTTTTCTTGAGTCTGGTTAAGTCCAGTTGGTTCTGGACTTAGATGGATCTTACCTGGTCCAGTTCTGGTTCTGGACTGAGGCCGACCCCTCGTGGCTCCTCTCAGACATGTTTTATAATCCTCCTGTTCCTCCTGTTGTCTCCTGCTGCAGTCTTCACTCTGAGTGGATTGTTTACACGTCTCCACGGCAATGGCTCAGCAGCAGGCACCTTCTTCCTGTTTCATGTTTCCATAGCAACACCACACACACAGGCAGGATCACATCAGGACTAAACCAGGTCTAAACCAGGTCTAAACCATGTTTAAACCAAGACTAAACCAGGACTAAACCCATTATTTTTGTGTTCCCTTGAAACATTTTTAACAATGCTATTGTTCCTCAGAAAGAAGAAGAGATTTAGAGTTAAACTCTTGTTTATTCTCAGTAAAATCAGAGACTGTTTTGTTCACATTCCTTTAAACTGCTGCATGATGTTGAGCAGGTGTTCACTGTGTTTCTGGATCGAGTTCTGCTCCTCCTTCAGCTTCTCCTGCTCCAGCAGCACCTCCTCCTGGAACCACACCCAAAGGACAGTCACATAAAAACAATACAGTTCAAAAAATACAAATACAAATAGACTGTATATAAAATTGTTTAAGAAACTCTTGGTGTCGTCCTGCGGAGCTCTCTTCTCTCTCAGTCAAAGACGGCAGCTTAGTCCTACATTTTACCAGAACAGTTTCATGATAAGAGCCAGAACTAGAACTGACTTCACAGTAAATCTGTTCTGTTAATTTACCGGCTCCAGACCTGGTGATACTGAAGGGAATTTACTGTGGATTAGTGCAGTAACATTTAATCTAGATAATCTAAATAGACCAAAAAGAGACAATAGAAAAACATTCAGCGAGGGAAATCTCCTGCTCTGGTGCAGCTGCGAGGGACTGAGGACTGAGTCTCTAAAAGTCTCCAATAAAACCAGAAAAAGTCGGTAGATTTGTTGCTAGTCACATTTTTGAAAAAGGAGTCTGAATTCCTGTTAAATTTAAAGTCTCTTGACGGTCCTGAATGTTACATCCAGCTTTGCTCTACCTTCTTCTTCAGGTTGACTTCTTCAGTTTAGACTGATCTCATTACTGCCCCCAACAGGTTGTTTTAGGAACTGGAATTATCATTGTTGTCGGGTCAAATGTGAAAAGAGGAGAGACAGTAATGTTCTAGTAACACGGTGTGTTCACTGACCCTCATCCTGCTGAGCTTTGTTCTCTCATGGTGTGTTCACTGACCCTCATCACTGACCTGAGAGCTCTGTTCTCTCGTGGTGTGTTCACTGACCCTCATCCTGCAGAGCTCTCTTCTCTCGTGGTGTGTTCACTGACCCTCATCCTGCAGAGCTCTCTTCTGTCGTGGTGTGTTCACTGACCCTCATCCTGCAGAGCTCTGTTCTCTCGTGGTGTGTTCACTGACCCTCATCCTGCTGAG
Organism: Rhyacichthys aspro; assembly: GCA_036850595.1. Lineage (NCBI taxonomy): Eukaryota > Metazoa > Chordata > Actinopteri > Gobiiformes > Rhyacichthyidae > Rhyacichthys > Rhyacichthys aspro. The sequence goes on from CM072159.1 coordinate 34,175,284, forward strand.
CTCTGTTCTCTCATGGTGTGTTCACTGACCCTCATCCTGCAGAGCTCTGTTCTCTCGTGGTGTGTTCACTGACCCTCATCCTGCTGAGCTCTGTTCTCTCTGGGTTAGTTCACTGACCCTCATCCTGCAGAGCTCTGTTCTCTCGTGGTGTGTTCACTGACCCTCATCTTGCAGAGCTCTGTTCTCTCGTGGTGTGTTCACTGACCCTCATCCTGCAGAGCTCTGTTCTCTCGTGGTGTGTTCACTGACCCTCATCCTGCAGAGCTCTGTTCTCTCGTGGTGTGTTCACTGACCCTCATCCTGCGGAGCTCTGTTCTCTCGTGGTGTGTTCACTGACCCTCATCCTGCAGAGTTCTGTTCTCTCGTGGTGTGTTCACTGACCCTCATCCTGCAGAGCTCTCTTCTCTCTCTGTCGTTCTCCTCGGCTCTCGCTCGGAGCCAGGCCTCGTTCTGAGTCCGGTGTCGCTCCAGCATCTCCTGCAGCTCCTGAAATAAACACACATCTATAAATAAGAGACTAAAATAATGTCCAAAGTGCTGCTGGTGTTAATGTAAATCTGCTGTGAACCTGTTGTTGCTGAAGTCTGAGGGCCTCGTGGTTCTCTCTGTCTCTCTGTAGAGCAGCAGCAGCCCTCGACAGCTCGCTCTTTTCTCTGAAACAACACCAGAACAGACGGAGATTAGTCGATTCAGTGTCATCTGGCCTTCAGCTGTTGCACTGAGCAGATACCGGTCCAGTTTGATGAACTCCTGGTCCAGCAGGTTAAACGCCGTCTGTATCATCTTCATGGCCTCGTCTCGGACTGAGCTGAAGTCTCTGTGAACCACCACCTGCAGCAGATCAACAGTTGCTATTGGAACTGCAAATTAATTAAAAAGTGATTAGAGAGTTTTTTTGAGTTATGAACACATTTATAAAGAATGGTTTTTCAGTGACTGCAGTTAAAGCTCCAGTCCCTGATTTTCTTGTCCCTGTCTCTCCTCCAAAATAAGCCTAGGGACCTCTCCTGCTTCTCTTTTATTAAAAAATAAAACCAGACCAGTTTTTCCTCCAAAATACTAATCCATTTGACCAAACTGAAGTTTAGAGTTTAGCGTTAGCTTAGCTGTGACTTCAGCGTCAGGACGACAATTATCTCCTCCTCGTTAAACATTACGTGATTGAATTGACAGTATTTATCTGTGTTTTACGTTGCCTCCCTTTTCTCTGTTGATGCTTTTCTTTTTTCAGCTGTTTCTCTGTTAAAAGACATATTCAGCTGAAAATACACTTTATCTGCAGCTATTAAACTTCCTGGAACGTCATGTGACAAGTGTCGACCAATGGGAGCGCTCCTTTTTGGAGCATGTGATTGTCCAAGATTTTCTGTTCCTGAATAGAGGTTCTCATCTGTTACAATCCCTTATAAATCACTGCAATATCTCATAATTAATCTATGCACCAACATCCATAAAACATATAAGCCACATAAAAGCACACACAGATGTTGTGTGTATAGTGGTCACCTGAGGACTGGCGGCCATCGCTCTGCTCTGATTGGTCGGGACAGACAGGTCATAGCGAACGTTGGGGATTTTGGTCGAAGTGAAGCTGTGGAAAAGAACCAGAGTCAGGACAGAACCAGAACAGAACCAGGACAGAACCAGAACAGAACCAGAACCAGGACAGAACCAGGACAGAACCAGGACAGAACCAGGACAGAACCAGAACAGAACCAGAACCAGGACAGAACCAGGACAGAACCAGAGTGAGAACCAGAGTCAGGACAGAACCGGAGTCAGAACCAGGACAGAACTGAGACACAGAGAAAATCCAGAGTAAAGAGAGACTGGACCTGTGGCCGACTCCCTGTAGACCGAACTCTGACAGGATCTCCTTCATCACTGAGTAAAAACACAGAAGACCGGGTTTAGACCGGGTTTAGACCGGGTTACACCTGTTCTAGACCTGGTCGTCTCTCTGAAGGGTTTTAGTCCCGGTCAGACCTGTTTTAGACCTGTTCCAGACCTGGTTGTCTCTCTGAAGGGTTTTAGTCCCAGTCAGACCTGTTTTAGACCTGTTCCAGACCTGGTTGTCTCTCTGAAGGGTTGATGAGCTTCATGACTCGGAGGTCGTTGAAGTCCTGGTCTTGGTCCCGCCCTCCGAACACGTACAGCTGTCGATCAAACCCCAGTTACTCTCTGACCACATTAACGCTCATTAATGTGATTTTTCGGAGCCGAGACTGACGTGGCTGTGCAGGACGAAGGCCGTGTGTCCGTGTCGTCGAGTTGGAGGCAGACCCACGTACAGCGGCACCTTCCACTTCATCTTCGCTAAAGAAAAATAACATAAACGCTGTTGTTTCAGGAGACTCATTATTTTCATGAAGATATTAGAACCAAAACAACAAAATGACCTTATTTTGATGAGACTTTGAGCAATGATTTTTCTGCAGAGTGATAAAACATACCCACAGAGAGATAAAAGTATCCTGGTTTAATATAATTCACTTTTGTTCTCTCTTATGATGCTCTGTCACAATACGTTTCCTTGACTCGTGTGTGTCACTGACCGATGCTGAGTTTGTGAATCTCATTCGATGACGTCTCTGTCCCATCTTCGTTTATGATCTTTCCTCCGAACAGATAAATATCCTTCACAAAAGGAAGATTGTGTTAATAACGTTTATTTTCTTATTAAACCTGAGAAATCGTCAGCTGCACCTTGTCGTGATGAGCACTCAGAGTCTGTCCACCACACGCTGCAGGAATCTCTCCTTTCACCTCCCACTTCTGCCACAACAGACTGTCTGCAGAACAACACGCTCTTTTATTGTGAAGCTCCACCTGTCTTTTATTGTGAAATTCCACCTGTGCGAGTGTTACCTGTGTTGAGAACATATAGGTCTCTGCAGAAGTCTCCCGTTTTTCCGAATCCTCCGAACATAAAGATCTGAGGCCCGACCAACGCACAGCTCTGACCCCAACTGCAACACAAACCCACCAGACTTAAACTCCTACAAAATAAAGCAGGAACAGGAAGTTTGGATGAACAGAGAGTACTCACAGAGCAGGAGGAAGGGAGCCACTGGTTTTCACTGGAGTCCACTTCAGAGAAACTGGAACAGAGACGGAGGTTAAAGGTCAGATGAACCCTGAGTAAACCTGGATTGTTCTATGAATCAGGATTTAGAGCTCCGCCTCCAAAAGCAGCCTAGGGACCTCTCCTGCTTCTCTTTTATTAAAAAAATAAAATAAAATAAAACCACAAAATACTAATCCATTTGACCAAACTGAAGTTTAGAGTTTAGCGTTAGCTTAGCTGTGACTTCAGCGTCAGGACGACAATTATCTCCTCCTCGTTAAACATTACGTGATTGAATTGACAGTATTTATCTGTGTTTTACGTTGCCTCCCTTTTCTCTGTTGATGCTTTTCTTTTTTCAGCTGTTTCTCTGTTAAAAGACATATTCAGCTGAAAATACACTTTATCTGCAGCTATTAAACTCATCTATTACAATCACTTAGAATAAACCCTAGATGGATCATAAAGACTGTTTTTACACAAATGATTGATTTTACAATAAACTATTTGGGTTCAAACCATTTTCACAACAAGAAGAAACAAATTTCAGGTACAGTCTGTTTAACCAGGACTAAAGAGTGAAGTTCTCACTGGTGTTGAAGACGAGAAGGTCGTCAGATGGAGTCCCTCCAGCCGTTCCTCCGTAAACATAAATATTATCTCCAACAGCGGCCGAACAGTGTCTGAGGGTCTTCAGGGTCACGCCTCCAGTCGACAGGACGTCCCACTGAAGAGACACTAAACATTGCTTTTATCAGTGCCTTCAGCTCATTGAATAAAACAGCTGCACATTAAAACAGTTCAGAGGTTGATCCAAACTCTTCAGACACTTATTCACTGTTTCTGGTGTCACTAACTTTTTTTTTTTAATGATCATAAAAGACACAGGTAAACAATTTAGTGACAAAATCAGTCTGAGCTTATTTACAGACTTCAAAGAAACAATTTTATAAACAGCTTAAGTAATGTTTTTATGAAATGTATTTATGATTTATTTTTTCTCAGCAAAATGTGTTTCTTCAAAGGTGTCTGTTTAAACAAATATTTTAGAAATATTTTGAAACTTACTGAAGACTTTTGCAGCTAAGACTCAAACAATGAAACAATGGTTATATTTTGTGAAAAGTTTGATGATTTAACTGAGCTTTTTTTTTTTTTTTTTACAGATTTTTAGAGAATTGTTTAAAGAGATTTAAAAAGAAGAAGGTTTGAGAAAGGCCAAAGTGAAGGAGGAAAGTCACCGATGTCGAAGCAGTAAACTTCAGGGAGACACGTGGAGGCTTCAGGACGGGACGCTCCTCCGAAAAGAAACAGCTTTCCATTTACAACACTGTAATATAAAAGGAGGATAAATTACACTGAGACATGAGGAAACCTGCCTCTGAACTGAGAACAGGACAAGACAGAAAAATACAGAGGTTCTATAGTCATCAGTTCTATTCCTACATGAAAATAATTATTTGATTTTTATTCTGCATTAAAACTAGGGATGTGAATCAGTTTAAAAAAATGAACTACTTAAATGATTACTAAAATTATTAATCACACTGAATCTTCAGTTTAACAGAAGGTAATTAACTATTTGGAATCATTTAACTTTGTCACACTTTAACTTTTGTATAACGTGTAAATTGTAATACTTTATTTGAAAAGTCCGTTTGTGAACTTGCCTGAACAAAGACCTCACCCTAAGTTTAGTTTCACCTCAGGTTCAGTTTGTTTTCTTCCTAAAACTGAATGTATTTTGTTATTGCTCTCGGGCGTTACCAGAGAGTGTGTCCTTCTCGGGCGGTGGGCACGTCTCCGCTCTGAGGGATCTCCTCCCAGACCACCTCCTCAGACGACACTGAACACAACAGGAGTCTCATTAGGATCAGATTTAACCAGCCTGGCCGGTCAGACCCATTCAGCCCTTCCCTTCACAGCCTGTTACCTGTGAGCATGTAGAAGTCACTGAGGTAAAGCAGGTCCTGAGACAGAAAAGATGGTTTAGATCAGGATTTAACATGTAAACCAGGACCAACAAAGACCGCTCGAGACCGCTCGAGACCGATCCAAGACCGGCCTCAGACCGACCCGAGACCGGCCTCAGACCGACCCGAGACCAACCTGGGACGGACCCGAGACCGGCCTGAGACCAACCGGAGACTGACCCAAGACAGACCCGAGACCAACCCGAGACCGCCCTGAGACCAGACCTGAGACTGACCCCAGACCGGCCCCAGACGGACCCAAGACCGTCCTAAGACCATCCTGAGACCGTCCTGAGACCGTCCTGAGACCGTCCTGAGACCAGACCTGAGACTGACCTGATGAGGGTCAGAACGAGAGGCTCCTCCGAAAAGAAAGACCACATTTCCTGCAACAGCCACAGCATGACCAGATCTGGAACAGAGACAAGACCAGGTCTGAACCAGATCTGAACCAGGTCTAAACTAAGTCTAAACCAGGACTGACCTGGGACTGGGGGTCTGTCCTCTCTGGTCTTTGTCGATCCAGTGACCACTCGCTAAAGCCATCTTCATCTGAAACAAACGCATTCAGTCCCTTGTGCTCAGGACGAGTCTTGGGACTAAACCAGGTCTAAACCAGGTCTAAACCAGGACTAAACCAGGTCTAAACCAGGACTAAACCAGGTCTAAACCAGGACTAAACCTCCTGAGCCTCTCTTACCTGTTCAGGTGAGGTGTGTATTCTCTGGTCTTGGCGCTGGTCTTTTTCTGTCTCTTTGTGTGAGTCTGGGTCTCGTTTTACAGGTGAGCTCTGGACAGGTGAGTGTTGCCGCGGTAACGGGACTCACACACACACACACACACAAACACACACCTGAGCTGCGTGCACACACACAAACACACACACACACACCAAGGCTTTATTTAAAGAAGGACAGAGTGAAAAACTGGAAATGTTCAGTGTTTTATGAATATTTATTATTGATATATTAGGTCTTGGATTAAAACATTTAACTTTTTTCTATAAACCGTCAGTGTGTTTAATGATCCCTCAGTTATTCTCTGATTATAAAATTAAAATATTTTTTATCCTGTTTCTGGCTCAGACTCAGTGAAGGCGCTGTGTTGGGAAAAAAAATCAGCCAATCAGATCATTTGCAGATTCTTCGGGGAAGCTGCAGCCTTTTTATTTATTGGTTAATATGTTAATAGTGAGTGCAGTTCCCATGTGGTGTCCATGTGGTGTCCATGTATGTACATGTATGTACATGTATGTAAATCATGTGCTCATTGTCATTCCTCTGTGTCTCTACACTGTATCTATCAAATAAAGTGAAAAAGGCCAAAATAAAAATAAATGCAAAAAATAGTGCTTGAAAAATAAAGAGATAAATGTAGCACTGTTTTAATGATTGAGGAAATTCAGACTCACAGAAGAGGATGTGAAAAAGTGATGAAAAGAAGATGAAAACTGCCATAAAAGTGAAGAGATTATTATGGTTAATGTGAGTGTAAGTTACACTCATAATAATTTTATTGTAATTAATCAATAAACATCATTCGATCTGACTAGAGTTTATTTTCCAAATGCAGATTCAAGACAAAATAAATAATTGATCTCTTGTTTTTTCTGCTTTTTTGGATTTAAGAGTGAACTTTAAAAATGACTCAGTTTTAGGACAGTTTCCATCTTCTGTGTTTTCAGCAAAATTTATCGGAATTTATACATTCTTTACATTTCAAGCCTTTAGAAATTAAAACGACCATTTCAAAATTCAGTTTACTGCTTTTTATTCAGTAGTTTATATTTATATTTACAGCTCTGCCCAAAAATTCACATTTCATTTCACTCACAAAACATATTTCAAGAAGAAGAAAAAAAAGACTAATAAGAATGATTTAATAAGGTTTTTATATGTTTTTGACTGATTTGAGAAAAAGTCTTTGGTCTGTGTCAGAAATTTATGTAAAATTTCAGTTTGATTTTCAAAGCAGATTTTCAGTAGAATTTTTTATTATTTTTTAATTCGTTCAAATGCATTCAATGAGTTCTGTGTGTTTGTTTAATTATTCAAAACATTAAGTATTTTCATTTAATAAAGAGTAATGTGTATGATTTATTTAATTTGAGTCATGGAATAAAATAGAAAATAAATTGAACCTGTGTCAGAAAGAGTTTTAACACAAATGAAAATATTAATAAATGTCAATAAATTACATTTACATTAGATTTTTGAACATTTACCAAAAATCTCTTTTTCTGCAGTATTTTATAAACCAGTCCCAGTTCATAATGGGACAAACCCAGTATCCCGCTTCACTTTAACCCTGACCTTGACCTTGACCCTGACCTTTGACCCTGCTCTCGTGTTGTCCTGAGATCTGTGATCAGACTGAATGATGATGATGTAAGTCACGTTTTCCGCCGCTGTTTTTTTTTCTGATCATGTTTTATTCAGAAGCAGCATCTCACAGCCACATCCTGCGAAACGTGACCTGCTCCAGCATCAATCCTCCACTTCCTGCAGAAACACCACCACCATGACGCGTCTTTACAAAATAAAAGCCTCACATTCGCAGAAACACTGTTAAATTTACAACAATTACAAATAAAACCACATAGAAAGGGTACAGTCGGTTCTCAGAAATTGAAATAGTTGCAAACCAGGACTAAGCTTTTGATTCTACAGGTTTATATTTAGCCAGTATTTTTATTATAAAGGCCATTTTATCAGTTTCCCTCGTGGCTCTTTTAGCTTGACGCTGCTGTTACAGATTGAGCTGATTTTAAAGCTGTTTATTGAATCTTTTTAATGTTTTTTGTCAAATACAGTGAATATATGAGAGGATTGTTGTTCTGTTTGGATCTGGTTTATTTCGAGTCGAAGATGGAGCAGTTGAGTGAAACCCAGACAGAAAATGAATGAGTGAAGACTGACAGTGGAGAGAGGAAGGAGAGTGGGATGGTTTTCAAGATAAAAGGAGAGTAACTGTCCTTTTCAGTTATTCAGAGTGGTATTTATGTGACAGTAGTGTTTTGTTTAATGTATTTGTATTAAAATGATCCTAAAACTTTAGGCACGTTTAATATATTGTACAACTTTCAGCCTGAATTGGAACCAATTTTTGTTTGTGGGACAATTTTTGAGTTGGGCCAAATTTCAGGTTGGTTGTGCGTCCTTGTGGTGCTGTGTACAGGGGCTTACGCAAGGCAGTAACCCCTCCCGACTGGCAGGTCAGATGGTCAGATGAAACTGTGTCAAAACATCAGGTCGTACAGTGTGAGCTCATAAAACCTGAGCTTCTGCTTTCCTCGTGTGAGATTTTCTCAAACAGTGAGAGTTAGGTTCTATTTGAAACACTTGAAAGTCTCACTGTGTATGTCCAGCTTTAGACGATTTCCACTGTAGACAACATTGTGATTAGATAAATTAATTCCAAAAGCACAAACCCTAGATGAGAGGCATTTTCTTCATAACTACAGTAACAAATATCCTTTTTTTTTTTTTCTTCAGAATTCGTTTATTTATCCCTGAGGTAACATTGCTTTCGTTATACACAAGACTCATGAAAGATAATAAACAACAGACATATAATAAATAAATATCAAAATACAATACCACAGCATCTAAAGACATATAGTAACAAGAAAAAAGCATTTTAAAAATATAATAAAGAAAACCAGTCTCTTTCAAAAATATAATAAAGAAAACATCACTTTCAAAAAATATTTACAAATTCACATGGTTAGAGTGTTTAGAGTATCTGTAAGCTTCTGAATTTACAAATAAATACTTTCAGAGAGTGTTTTGTCACAGTCGTCCTGATAAACTGTTAGACCTTAGTATAATCCTGTGTGTGGCATTGATTATTACTTTTAAAAACACAACTGCTTTGTTGATTGTTTATGCTTTTATTATGAAATGGTCCAGACCCTACACCGGAAGTCTTCCTCCTTTCCGGTGTGTACCTTGACGGCCTCGGTTCCCCGCGGTGTGTCGGTGGCTCTCGGCTCGGTTGGATGCTCTGTTCCCGGGCTGTTTGTGGATTGTTCCCGGGTCTGATTCTGACACGGATCCTCCGCGGCTCCTCTCGCCCTTCTCCTCCGGTTTTAACCTCTCCTCTCCGGGGGAACTGCAGCAGGAGGCGCCCTGGAAGCTCCGGGGGAAGCGCGGATCTGTACGCGGGATGGACGCTTCGTGAGCCGCGGCAGCTGTGACGCCATGGCCGCGGAGGCAGCGGCGGGAAGCGGGCGGGTCGTGATGGTGAAGAGGATCAGCCTCAGAGACGGGCCCGCGGTGAGCGCCAACCTCCGCCATTTTGGACACTATTCTCACACACTTAATCAGCATTTTATTTACATCTTTATAACCTTTAAATCTGTGTCAGGATTAAAAAAACGGACAATTTTAGTTAAAGTTAACCGTTATAATCTACTATCGCTGGATAAATAGTGAAATTATATATATTTTTAACCCTGAAAATGCCTCAAAATGGACCAGAACCCTTATAACGGTCAGTTATTGTTGCATCAAAAGTATTTCTTCATTAATATGTGTAATTTCCATTCTCCTCAGTATAAAACCTCGAGTATATTGGGTAAAAAATTGCTAAATAATCGAATTTTTATAGATTTAAGTTGAATGTGTTGTTAAAATCGGTGTTTATAAAGCCTTAATTTGCTTTAAATTGACAAAAAGACTCCTATAATAGACCAGTGTTACATTCATTCTCTAAATAAATAAGCCATAAAACAGTAATGCAAATATAACCATTGTTTTTATTCTCATAATCACACATGCAGCACACATTGAGCCTTTTAAATGGACAAAAGGACTCTGTACCATTTTAAATTCTGCATTTTCTGTAGGTTTTAGATGATTATAATGTTAAAAATGAGTGTTTACTGAACTTAAAATGCTATAAAGGACTTACAATTGTCATCTAGTGTAGCATAAAATAAATAAATCTGTCAAATCTTGGCCTCCATATCATTTTCGTGCTCTGTGTAGAGGTGAGAAAAACATGTTATTAAGCCGTGTAATTTAACATGATCAGCTGTGTTAAATCCAAAACTAACACAATCCACATATTTTTGACCAATTCATCTGGAATAATGATTGGACAGATATTTTTGCATTGAAGTTGGTATATAGACATAAAAATAAGGGTTTTGTCGAGGCCCGTGGACAGAACACGTGCTGTAGCTGCTGTTTTCTGCTCCTCGTTTTATAAAAATAGCTCTAATAAAAGTATTGAGGTGTTAAAGAGTGATTTTTCAGAGGTTTATTGTAGTAAACGCAGGTGAAAGGCATGACGGTGCACAGCAGACGGGGATAAAATGGCTGTGCTGTAACAGAGCCAGGCTTAGAGCGAGGATGAGGAGGATGATGATGATGTGCACGGATCCATTATGTGTTACATAACAGCGTCAGATCCAGCGAGGGCTCTGCAGATCCACGCAGCAGCCTCCATTTTACACCAGACGCACCGCCGGACCATTTTAGAATCAAAGCAGAAGGGTTCACACTGAACTCGGACCATTTTACAGAGAAATCAGAAGGTTCTAGAGTGAAATAAGACCATTACAGAGAGAAATCAAACCATTTTACAGAGAAATCAGAAGGTTCTAGAGTGAAATAAGACCATTACAGAGAGAAATCAAACCATTTTAAAGAGAAATAAGACATATAAGAACACAAATCTGAATGTTTAAGACAGAAGCCAGACCATTATAGAGTTAAATCAGATCATTTTAAAAACTTACCAGACTATTTTAGAGAGAAATCAAAGCGTTTTAGAGGGAAATAAAACGATTTTAGAATTATATTATTATTATAAAATCATTAATATCATTTGTAGACGCCAAACATGAGGGTTTTGGACTGAAATTTGACAATTTTAGGCACAAATCTGAACGTTTCAGAGAGAAACAAGACCATTATAGACTGAAATCAGAGCATTTAAAAAACAGATCAGACCATTTAAAAGGGAAATGTGGAGGTTTTAGGGTGAAATAAAACTTGTGGGAGAAATCAGTCCATTTTAAAGTAAAATAAGACCAATTAAGACAGAAAACAGATCTTTTTAGACAGAAGTTTTACAAACACTGAACATTTAAAGTAAATCCACAGCTTTTTCCGACTGAAATTTTTATAATATAAATATGTAAGAAATAACAGAAAAAGAAAATGTCCAAATGTCGAGGCTGTGACTCTTGAGAGATTCACTGTTAAAGTAAAGTACGCCACAACAGAACAAAGACCACACAGAACCAGATCCTGTCCTGGAATTTAAATGGTTCAATAAACATATGTCATTCATATCATTTCATGCATCATTTATTAAAAGGCCTGTCCATATTGTTGGTCATATTTATTGATTGTGGATATGTAAATATAAAAAGCAGAAAGAAAATAATTACATAAATAATTGCAATGACATTATTGAAAAAAACAAACACACTATTTTCCACTTTCAAATTATTTTATTTTACAACTCAGTCAGAGCTGTACATAACGTATTTTATCATCATTTTATCTGAATCCACATGCATTGCACTCACATTTTATAAAACACATGTTCTTATGATAATCCCTGTTCTATGAAATGAACAGAGCTGTGTTTAAGTGTTGAAAGAGTCGTCTGTATCTGTTTAATCACAGAAACAGGAAAGGATTATGTCTAATTATCACATTAATGTTTCATATACAGGGCCTCAGTGGAGTTAAATAAAGGTTTACACAGAGCAGAGGGGTATTTAATGCTTAGAAAACTCTTATATTGAATATTAATTATTACTGAGCATCAAGAAGCTGCTTATCCAGGTCTGTTCCAAAGCAGATTTATTGAGAAAGACTGTTCAGTCGATGAATATAATCAATAAAAACACAAGGATTTACCAAATTAAACCAAACGATTAAAAGAAAGAGAAAAAAATATAGAAAAATCAGACCATTTTAGCCTGAAAACTAGGTCTGCTGCATTATAACAGAGCAGTTTATATATATTTTATTCATTAATCATTTGTATTACATGCAGTTTATTCTTTTAAATGTCATTATTTTAGCCGTGTGTGTGTTTTTGTCGTGGCTCAGTTTCTCGTCTGAGTTCAGGTCTGAAGTGGGATGTGTTCCTCCCACAGTCGACCTTTTCTGTGAAGCCGGAGCTCTTCATTTATCGTGTTATTTTACTGAAGGTGAAGCTGCTCTGGAGTGTTTCTGTGTCACTGGAGCAGGTCGGGACTAAAGATAGAACCAGTCCACGAAACCTGGTCTAGATCATCGTTAAATCTGTGTCGAGGCCTGTGCTTCTGAGAAGTTAACCTGTGGTGAAAATGAAAATAAAAATGGGGTTTGTGCAGTGGTGTCAAAAATCACAGAGAAAAGGGCATTGAGTTAGATTTCACAAGAAGTAACAATTATGTGCCTTTTGAATTCATTGGGAAAACATACACCTTTTGACTCCAGTGTCATTTCCAACAAAAACAGTGGGTTTCTGCTTTCACTTCTTTCAGCTCTGACTGTAATTGTTTAGAGATAACCTTTTGTTTTTTGAATCTTTGCCAATGAAAACTCAACCAGTGTGTGCCATAATCATATGTACAGCTGCTGAATGAAAACAGGGCTCATCATTATAAAACTAATGTGTGTGTTGTGTGTGTGTCCAGCTGCAGCAGGGCATAGGTCGTCCCAGTGTGTATCACGCGGTGGTGGTCATCTTCCTGGAGTTCTTCGCCTGGGGTTTACTCACCACCCCCATGCTCACTGTGAGTACAGTACTCAACAAATACCACACATTTTAGGAGTTTAAGTCAAGAAAAGCATGGGCAATTAAAATGTCGTTTAAAACCAATGAAAACACAAGCGTCGAGAGTAAAGCCTGGACTTGGGGAGAGGAAGGAGGCTTTACTGAGGGTCTGGAGGTAAAAACACAGCTCTGTTAGTGTTTAGTTTGTTCCTACGTCTGTCGGTGGTTTCACTTTAGCTGCAGATGGTGCACTTCTTTCCCAAAGCAACAAAAGTGTCTTTAAGGCTGTTTACACAACAAAGCAGTTTATTACACTGTGGAGCCAATAAACTGAATTAAACTAAAACTAACGTGAAGGAATGAAATACTGATGAATGGATCATGAGGCAAGAGAGAGCAGAGTTAAACCGCTTTAAATTAAACATAGATGAACTAAAAGCCGGTTACATAATGCAGGTTTTAAATGCATTAATGCTGTGCTTTGTTGTAGGTTTTACACGAGACGTTCCCTCAGCACACGTTTCTGATGAACGGACTCATTCAGGGAGTCAAGGTGAGTCCAGACCCTGACCCTGACCCTGACCCTGACCCTGACCCTGACCCTAGAACTGTTTATCTCCTGGAGTATGGGATGTAAACAGCACTTACATTTCTGTGTTTCTGTGAGATGGATTCAAACAGGTTTTAGATGGATTCAAACAGGTTTTAGATGGATTTAAACAGGTTTTAGATGGATTTAAACAGGTTTTAGATGGATTCAAACAGGTTTTAGATGGATTCAAACAGGTTTTAGATGGATTTAAACAGGTTTTAGATGGATTCAAACAGGTTTTAGATGGATTTAAACAGGTTTTAGATGGATTCAGACAGGTTTTAGATGGATTCAAACAGGTTTTAGATGGATTCAAACAGGTTTTAGATGGATTTAAACAGGTTCTAATTAGATTTGAACAGGTTTTATTTAGATTCAAACAGGTTTTATTTAAATTTGATCAGGTTTTAGATGGATTTAAACAGGTTTTACTTGGATTTAAACAGGTTTTAGATGGATTCAAACAGGTTTTAGATGGATTTAAACAGGTTTTACTTGTATTTAAACAGGTTCTAGTTAGATCTGAACAGGTTTTACTTGGTTTTGACCAGATTTATGTCAGATTTGAACAGGTTTTTGTGTGTTTCCTCAGGGCCTGCTGTCGTTCATGTCGGCTCCTCTTATTGGGGCTCTCTCAGACGTTTGGGGCAGACGGACCTTCTTATTGGTCACTGTGTTCTTCACCTGTGCCCCCATCCCGCTCATGAGACTCAGCCCCTGGTACCAGCCGCTTTTACTAAAACTCCAGTCTTCTTCTTTACCTTAACTTCACAAACATCATGGAAACGTCATTCTCTGTTTCTGCAGGTGGTACTTCGCCATGATCTCCATGTCTGGAGCCTTCTCCGTCACATTCTCCGTTATTTTCGCTTACGTCGCTGATGTGACCGACGAACGGGAGAGGAGCACCGCATATGGACTGGTGAGACTGGACTGGAACAGGTTTTAGTTGGATTTAAACAGGCTCTAGTTAAATTTGAATAGTTTCAGATGGATTTGAGAAGGTTTTATTTATATTTTATCATGTCTTAGATGGATTTAAACAGGTTTTACGTGTGAATACTTGTATTTATACAGGTTCTAATTAGATTTGAACTGGTTTTAGTTGGTTTTGAACAAGTTTAAGTCAGATTTAAACAGGTTTTAATTGGATTCTACAGCTTGAAGTTGAATTTAAACAGGTCTTATATGTATTTAAACATGTTGTATTTAGTTTCAGTTGGAGGTAAACATTTGTTGTATTATTTTGTCTCTCTCAGGTGTCGGCCACCTTCGCTGCCAGCCTGGTGACCAGTCCTGCGATCGGGGCGTACCTGTCGGCCTGGTACGGGGACCACCTGGTCGTGCTGCTGGCCACTCTCATCGCTCTGGCCGATATCTGCTTCATCCTGCTGGCCGTCCCCGAGTCTCTGCCCGACAAAATGAGACTGAACACCTGGGGAGCACCGATCTCCTGGGAACAGGCCGACCCCTTCGCCGTCAGTCACACTTCTACACCTTTCCTTCTTTCCTTAATGTTTTTAGTCAGTGTTTAGCTCCTTACTACATTTTGGAGTCCAGTTAAATACGAGATAGAATTACATTAATCAAGTATCAACAAATATACCAATCAACATCTACTAAAATCAAGTAGCAACAAATACAAAGTGATCATGTATTATTAAATAAAACCAAGACTAAACAAGGACTAGAAGAATAGATTTAGTAACATATTATCACAGTGAATTAATAAATAAAGTGTTGTAATTGTTTTGTGCCACATCAGGATGAGGTCCAAACTATTTTAAATTCTTACAAAAAGAGGATCTGTGGAGTTTCTGGTCAATGGAGTTTAATGGATCTGAATATAAAAAGAACAAAATAAAAAACTGAACTTTTTCCTGATTTCATTTTCATTTTTGTCTTGAAATTAAAAAAAAAAAAGGGACATAAGTTGATTTCATATTATGTGAATGTGAGTCTGGTGCAGCTGCTGCCGTCTCTGTCCCATAAAGCCCCAGAAAGTACTTGCACCAAAGAGTTCCAAACCGTTTTGAATCTGTAAAAATTCTGAACCAAGCAAACAGAAAGACAAATATTATCAGTGTCTGTAGAAGAATATAGTTCAAACTGAAACAGATGTTGTCTTCTCTGTTTGTCTCCAGTCTCTGAGGAAAGTGGGTCAAGACTCTACAGTTTTATTGATCTGCATCACTGTGTTTCTGTCCTACCTCCCCGAGGCCGGACAGTACTCCAGCTTCTTCCTCTACCTCCGACAGGTGAGTCCTCTTCCTCCGACAGACACAATCGTCCTTTTATAATCCTCTCCACATATTGTCCTCTCTAAAGAATAAGCTTCTTCCTCACTGAAGTTGCTTTAAATGAAACAGAATTACTCTCAAACCAACCTTTCTGCCTTTAATTCTTTCTCTGTGTGTTGTTTTTTTTTTTTAGGTGATAAATTTCTCATCGACGACCATCGCAGTTTTCATTGGAGTGGTTGGAATCCTCTCCATCGTAGCTCAGGTAAAACTGTTAAAACTACCTCTTTTAGAAGCAGCTGTATTATAAGCTGTTTGTGAATGTCCCATTTTTGCAGCACTGTGGTAGAAAAATGATGACTTTAATCTTTATGCCTGTTTCTGTTTTATGAGGATAGGCACAGTAGTCATGGTGATATTAACCAAAACAAATCAAGCAACAAAGAATAATTTGTAAGATACGTTTGATAGATTTTCTCCAGTGAATCAGAGAGAAACTGAATGAAATTGTCTCTCACCAAAGTGGCAGCTTATGAATTAATATCCTTCCTGTTTACACCATATAAACTGTCCCTAAATCTGTCGCTCCTTCATGTAGAAATAAACAGATTATTAAGACAGCATCCTGTAAATTTGTATCTAATTTTCTTTCTTTTTTTTTAAACAAAGTTAGTTATATTATTAAATTATTATGTAATTATGTTGTGTCTTTGTTACAGTATAGTTTTTGTCTAAATGTCTTGACTAATTACAGGGTTTATATTTTCATAAACATTGAGCTTTGATGAGATGTTATGGAAAAATCAATGAACCCTGTATTTAGTCATTTATTTCTTGTTGTTTTATGAATTCTTCTCAAATGAATGTCTGTGTCCAGACCCTGTTCCTGACTCTGTTGATGAGGACTCTGGGAAACAAGAACACGGTGCTGCTGGGTTTAGGGTTCCAGATCCTGCAGTTGGCCTGGTACGGCTTAGGCTCCGAGCCCTGGTGAGGACCAGCTCTAAAACAGCTCTGCACCTGCTTTAGACTGAAATGTATCTTATAACTGCAGTATTCTATATATTATCTCTCCAGGATGACGTGGCCATGTGTTTTTACTAGTATTTTATATTCTAACTGCAGTATTATATATATTATCTCTCCAGGATGACGTGGCCATGTGTTTTTACTAGTATTTTATATTCTAACTGCAGTATTATATATATTATCTCTCCAGGATGATGTGGCCGTGTGTTTTTACTAGTATTTTATATTCTAACTGCAGTATTATATATATTATCTCTCCAGGATGATGTGGCCTGTGTTTTTACTAGTATTTTATATTCTAACTGCAGTATTATATATATTATCTCTCCAGGATGATGTGGCCATGTGTTTTTACTAGTATTTTATATTCTAACTGCAGTATTATATATATTATTCTCGGATTTGGCTGTTTTTACTAGTTTTATATTCTAACTGATATTATATTTTTCTTAGGATATTGGATGTGTTTTTACTAGTTTTTATATTCTAACTAGATATATATTATCTTAGTTTGGTGTGTTTTAGTTTTTTATATTATATATATTTTTCTCTCCAGGATGATGTGGCCATGTGTTTTTACTAGTATTTTATATTCTAACTGCAGTATTATATATATTTTCTCTCCAGGATGATGTGGCCATGTCTTTTTTACTAGTATTTTATATTCTAACTGCAGTATTATATATATTATCTCTCCAGGATGATGTGGCCATGTGTTTTTACTAGTATTTTATATTCTAACTGCAGTATTATATATATTATCTCTCCAGGATGATGTGGCCATGTGTTTTTTACTAGTATTTTATATTCTAACTGCAGTATTATATATATTTTTCTCTCTAGGATGATGTGGCCATGTGTTTTTTAGTAGTATTTTATATTCTAACTGCAGTATTATATATATTTTTCTCTCCAGGATGACGTGGCCATGTGTTTTTACTAGTATTTTATATTCTAACTGCAGTATTATATATATTATCTCTCCAGGATGACGTGGCCATGTGTTTTTACTAGTATTTTATATTCTAACTGCAGTATTATATATATTATCTCTCCAGGATGATGTGGCCATGTGTTTTTACTAGTATTTTATATTCTAACTGCAGTATTATATATATTTTTCTCTCTAGGATGACGTGGCCATGTGTTTTTACTAGTATTTTATATTCTAACTGCAGTATTATATATATTTTCTCTCCAGGATGACGTGGCCATGTGTTTTTTACTAGTATTTTATATTCTAACTGCAGTATTATATATATTTTTCTCTCTAGGATGACGTGGCCATGTGTTTTTACTAGTATTTTATATTCTAACTGCAGTATTATATATATTATCTCTCCAGGATGATGTGGCCATGTGTTTTTTACTAGTATTTTATATTCTAACTGCAGTATTATGTATATTTTTCTCTCCAGGATGATGTGGCCATGTGTTTTTACTAGTATTTTATATTCTAACTGCAGTATTATGTATATTTTTCTCTCTAGGATGATGTGGCCATGTGTTTTTTACTAGTATTTTATATTCTAACTGCAGTATTATGTATATTTTTCTCTCCAGGATGACGTGGCCATTTGTTTTTACTAGTATTTTATATTCTAACTGCAGTATTATATATATTATCTCTCCAGGATGATGTGGCCATGTGTTTTTACTAGTATTTTATATTCTAACTGCAGTATTATATATATTATCTCTCCAGGATGATGTGGCCATGTGTTTTTACTAGTATTTTATATTCTAACTGCAGTATTATGTATATTTTTCTCTCCAGGATGATGTGGCCATGTGTTTTTACTAGTATTTTATATTCTAACTGCAGTATTATATATATTATCTCTAGGATGATGTGGCCATGTGTTTTTTACTAGTATTTTATATTCTAACTGCAGTATTATATATATTTTCTCTCCAGGATGATGTGGCCATGTGTTTTTACTAGTATTTTATATTCTAACTGCAGTATTATGTATATTTTTCTCTCCAGGATGGTGTGGCCATGTGTTTTTTACTAGTATTTTATATTCTAACTGCAGTATTATATATATTATCTCTCCAGGATGATGTGGCCATGTGTTTTTTACTAGTATTTTATATTCTAACTGCAGTATTATGTATATTTTTCTCTCCAGGATGGTGTGGCCATGTGTTTTTTACTAGTATTTTATATTCTAACTGCAGTATTATGTATATTTTTCTCTCCAGGATGATGTGGGCGGCTGGAGCGGTCGCTGCCATGTCGTCCATCACGTTCCCTGCCGTCTCTGCTCTGGTCTCACAGTCGGCCGACGCTGACAAACAAGGTGACCTCTGTCGGATCATTTTATCACAGGTCACATGATCACAGCCGAACTAAACAGGTTCACCTCAAGCTGTCGTCTTTGACTCGAACAAAGGCTACAGCGGTTCTGAGTCCAGCTTTAAACAGGTTCTAGTTGGATTTAAACAGGTTCTAATTGGATTTGGACATTTTTATTTGGATTTGAACAAGTTTTAGCCTGATTTAAACTGGTTCTAATCAGCTGAAAACAGGTTCTATTTGGATTAGATTTGAAGAAGTTTTAGTTGGATTTAAACAGGTTATATTTCTATTTGAACAGGATTTAAGTGGGCCTGAACAGGTTCTAGCTACATTTCAAAGAGTTTTAGGTGGATTTGAACAGGTTTTAGGTAGATTTTAAACCAATCTATCCTTACATCTTGTGAGATAAATGCATATGTTTTTATAAATCTCTGTTTGTGATGTTTGAGTGAATCCAGTCTAATCTAATGTCCTCTTGTGTTGTTCCTCTCTGACCTCTGACCCTCCCTCGTCCCGGTCTCTGTGGGGTCCAGGTGTGGTCCAGGGGATGATCACTGGGATCAGGGGCCTCTGTAACGGTCTGGGTCCGGCTCTGTACGGGTTTGTGTTCTTCATGTTCAACGTGGAGCTGAACTCCATGGACCCGATTCAGGAGCAGTACGACATCGACCCTCTGCCTCTGCACAGCCCCACGGAGGTACCGCATCATCATTATTATGTCAGAAAGTTTAATAACGTTTATTTTATCAGGAGTTCAACAAAAAACAAAAGAGTTAGCCGCTTTGATTTGTAATTAGCAGCAAAATGAATGTTCACACGTCAAAAATAAATACTGTGTGGTTAATAAATAGAGCACATTACCAAGATCATTTATCCAGTGACTGGTGTTAAATCAGTGAAGTGTGGGGCTCTTTCTGGTCTCTGTGGCACAAAGATAGACAGTGAAGTGCTGAATGCTGTGAACACAAGCTAAAGTCAGCAGCTGTAAGGTTCATGAATCAGTCTGATTAATTAACCATGAACACTGTGTAAAAAGGATACAGTCAACAAACTGTGAGCATTCTTAAGAAATAATGCTCTTACACAAGACGTTAACCTCAGCTGCTTACATTTGTCTCTCATTTACTCAACAATCACAGGGTCAGGGTTCTGCTCCAGTCTGTGTTAAGTAAAGTCTAGTGTTACTGTTTTAGCCCTGTTTAGCCCCGTTATAGTCTGGTTTAACCCGGTCTCTCTCTGGTCTACAGCGGACTCTGGTCCCGGGACCCCCGTTCCTGCTCGGGGCCTGTGCGGTCTTGGTGGCGTTTATCGTGGCTCTGTTTATTCCGGAGAAACCCTTGTCCGACACCGAGCTGTCACTCAGCCACAAGCCCCGCCCCGACAGCAAGCATTCTCTCTCCTCATTGGCCGGCGTCCACATCAACACGCCGTTGCCGGGCAGCGACGAGGAGGCCCCGCCCACCGCCGCCAACGAGGAGGACTCCGAGCCGCTGCTACAGGACAGCATCGTCTGATTGGTCCGTTCAAACGCCCGTCGGGAGCTGTGATTGGCTGAGGGGGCGGGACTTAGGTCCAATGGTTTAAAACTTAGACTGGACCAAAAAAAGAAGAGAGAGAATAGTTTCAGCCAAAACGGCGGGAGTCGGAGCTGAAGAAAGAAGCTCCAGTCTGTTTTTTTTATTTCATTTTCTTTTTATGCTTTGAATCAGAAAATCGGACCAATGACGACTGGAGAAAAGAAAAACCAGCCTTTTTTTTTGGCAAATGGACGACAAGAAGCATCAATTGTTCTGATCTTTTTTCAAAGGTGAAAGATCTGAAAGTAGGTGAGCTGTTCGATTTTCAGAGCACTAACCGTATTAATGTTTGCTTTAAATCTGAAAATTCTAACCAGTAGCAAAGAGAGAGCTTAAATAAACCACTTTCTTTTGGATGTTCTCTGTTTAAGCCGTAATCGTATGAATCTTTGGTTTTAAGCCAAAAGCTCAGCAGCGTGGATCAGCTGTATTTGATTTAATGCTGAGAAATTGGACCATTGATGGAGAGAGATTAGTTAAACCTGGTTTTATATAATATGTCCATAGTTTGTGTGAGCGGCGCTGACATCCACCAAGAATTATACTTTATTTGTTTTAGAGATGAATGATTTAACAAAACCTTTTCTGTTTAAATGAAAGATTGGACCAACTACATCACAATTTTTGTAAAATGTGAGAAAAGGACAGTTTAGTTTTGCATTAATCCTTGGCTTTGAAGCTAAAAGATTCAACCATTTCCAAAAAAAAGAGTTTAAATGAACAGCCAGAAGAAAGTTTCTCAAAATGAAAGCCTTTTAATGGTTGGAATCTGGAGGAAAACTAAATTTGAAAAGCTAAAAACCTGCATATTTTGATGAAAGAGAGGGATGTGACCTTTAATTTTTTGTGTGATTAAGTTGCAGAGTTATTTGAAAAGTCTGTGTCAAACTAAATCCACTGATTGTTCTTTTGTTTTATGTAAAAGGGCGATACATTCACAGCAGCTCGTTATTTTTTGCTACAGATTTTATTTAACAGTGTAATAATGTATTTCCAGTGAGTTTTATTGCGGTTTTTGAAGTGTACAGTTTTGATGCTGCTAAGAAAAAAACTAATATAATTTGAATGTGAGCAGAAAAAGCACTGTATTTAGATTTTATTCTTCCACAAATGTATTTAAACAGTATTTTTCAGTGAGTAACTAAACATATGCTTCAGCTGATGTTCCTTGATGTTGTTCTACCTCGAATGTTTAAAATCCAACGTGTCACTTTAGCAGAAAAGTCAGAGTCCAAGCAACGGAGAAACAAAGTCGACTAAAGATTCTGTTAAGATTTTGTTTTAAGTTTAAGATTTTCACCTTTAATTACACTCGTTACTTCACTATCCTCTTTCAAAGTAAACAAAACATTTAAACTTGAAACAGACGTAAAATCTCAACGAAATGACGCTGAAACGAATCCATAAAATAAATAAAACCCATAAAATAAACAGAGCATTACACAACAACAGGATTGCAATATATACATATATATATTGCATAAATACATACATATATACATATATATATTATATATATATATATATTGCATAAATATACAGCTTAAATATACAGAAAAAGAGAGGAAACAGTCCTGTGTGCGGTTGCAGTAGCTTCGTTATTAAAAGTGAGAGTAAACAGTGGAAAGTAAAGTACAAACAGCTGAAGACAGTTCGAGGCTTCAGCTCTGTGCACTCCGCTTACAGCACCAGCCGCACTGCGTCATAATAAACTATGGAAATAAAAACTTGATGTTGCTAAAAGGGTTTGTAAATATAAAACTGCAAAAAATGTGTTTAAGGTATTATCAGATAAGGCAAAAAGAGTTTTATTTTTGTGTGAAATTCAAAGTTCACAGTTCAGATTTTCAGGAATATAATAATATTATAATCAACACAACAGTAACTGGTTAGATTTACTCAGATATGTTTTCTTGAGGACATTTGCGACAGGATTAACATTACTTTTAAGATCACTTTCTTGGCAAAAATCTTGAAGTACTTAAACAGTATTTGCACAAAGTATTTCATTATTCTCATGTAAACAGAGTTACTAAATCTGAGATGAGTCTGGCGCAAAGTTGTTTATTTCAAACATTTCTTGTTTTTTCTGAAATCCTTTGTACGGCTGTGAAACCTGCATTTATTTTATAAAAGGCGTTATGAAGGTTTATTTCACCTGGAAAACCCTTAGGGAATAATTTCTCCTGAACCGTTGCTTGGAGCCTGACTTTTCAAACCAACCCCAGTGTTATTTTACTTGAACACTTCACTTTTTGACATCAGCTTTGTTTTAAAACAATTATTTTTAACGAATATCTAATTTAGATTTTTCCAAAGCTTCAGAAGGAGATTACAGATTATGTACATATTACATAATATATGACTTTATGACCTTAAAATGTAAATTTTAAGTGGACGACTAATGGGATGTGTGTGAAGGTGACTCTAAACTAACATTATTCAGAAGGATTTTAAAGCCTTATATTTATAAAGACATAGGAATATTAACATTAAATAGTATTGAAATCATATAAGTTAAGGTTATGTGTGGAAATGAACCACTTTCAGACCAAACCAAGAGAGATTCTGGTGCATTTGTTGCCTCAAATTATTCACACTTATTCCATTAAACAGTTTTTATACCTGACCTTGGTTTAGACCGAGTCAAATCCTGGTTTAGACCGAGTCAAATCCTGGTTTATACCTCATTTTGTCCTGTTTTAGTCCAGGTTTAGTCATATTTTAGAAAAGCGCTCTAAACCTGAACTAATGGAGACAGAGAGTGGACATTTAAAGTCTATAATGTAATATAATCCATATATGACTCATAAAGAGATGTTACATGTATTTAATGTTGATTTTGAAATGTAAAAGTGTAAATATTGTACATTTGTGCCGTGTCGACGTGAGAGCTGCTGTAAATACACTGTTTGTTTGAAGCAGGTGTCGGTGGGAATTAAATCTGAACATCACTCGACTCCAGATTGTGTCTGTGTGTAAGAACTCCCAGTGTGTGTAATAACTCCCAGTGTGTGTAATAACTCCCAGTGTGTGTAATAACTCACAGTAATAACAGCAGTCAGAGGGAGAAGGCTGGTCTTTGCTGCCATCTGGTGGAGAGTCAGTGATTTTAAAACGTCACAGTGAGTAATAATATAATGCTTTCAGTGTTAAATCAATGAGAAGTTAGAGGCTCTAAAGCAGACCGTGTCACATTAAGTTCATGTTTCTGTTCATTCCTGCTCTTCTTTTAGACGGATAGCTCTGCAGATCATAAAACTACCAGGTTCACCGACATACTCTAGACACAGCCTATAAACCTGCATTTATTAAAGATGCTCTTGATGTTCCAGAGAAGAACAGTGCTCTGTGTCTTTACGGCACATCTGCAGAACAAATATAACACATTACTTCACTTTTCTGACAAAGAGTGATCCTCTTTTAAAGCCACACTGCGTAACTTTTAGCCCCAAATATATATTCTCTCTCATGTTGATGGTTCTTAGACTGAGAGCAGTAGAAGCATGTCTATTTCACGGACACAGCGCCCTCTGCTGGACACAAACCTCATATAAATTAGATATGTAGAGTGTTTTCACCTCACATTAAGAGTCACTATCATCACTCATTGTTTTCACACAGAAGACTCAGTTAAATTGGTTAAAGTCTGAGTGAAACCAGATAAACCTCATCCGAACTTGAACCAGTTTAATGCCATGAGACGGGTTTGATTTGGGTGTGTCCAGAGAGAACAGTGTAAACTCAAAGGTCATGACGCTCCTGAGGCAGTAAAACCGCTCGGGCCACATTCTGGTGATTATAACTCTGTGATTGAGTGTGTCCAGGTTAAACACCTACAGACTGAGCATGCTCAGTGCATCTCTGAGGCTCAGGTAAGAACATACTCATTTGTAAAAGACACTTCAGTTTCTCATTAGTTTTATGAGGTCAGAGGTCACCAACATTTAGGAGAGTTAGAGAAACTTGAGGATGTGTTTGTTTTTAATCAGGGTTACCATGACCTTACTTTGAGAGGGACAGTACAGACAAGAGAACAAGAGGGAGATGTTTCACTGAAACAAATCCTAAAGGCAAACAGCAGTTTCATCAGCTCCTGTCTACTCCACCTTCCTTCTCTTCCTCTTGAACTGCAAAAATCACAAGAGTCTGATCCTTGAATCGACCACGAAATGTTCTGGTTCGGTATCGGAGGTATCGGAGGTATCGGAGGTATCGGATCATTCTGGTCGAGTAAAGGGACTCAGTGACAGGTCGACCTGCTCAGAACTGCAGCTGTCAATCAAACTCCACCTTCCACCTGAAAGCTTTCCCACTTGGTGACGACTGGACACTAAACAGATCTGTAATGAATTATCTCCAAACACAACGTGGGTCTCCATTTCTGAACGAGTCATTTTTGATCAAAATGCTTTCTCATGCTTCAATACATGAACTGTAACTCTCATATTCTTGGCTTTACATTATTGTATGACATGTATGTTCAGGTGAATCGGTGACTCTACAGTGCCCCTAGTGGATGAATGTGAGTGAATGGATGTCTGTCAGTGTCTCTAAGTGTTAACCCTGCGACTATCTGACCATCGTCCAGAGTAAAAGTGCATCTGTTTGTTTAACTGCTTCCTACTTCCTTTGTGAAGCAGTAGTTCATGTAGCTCCACAGAGCTGCGCTAAAGTTTTACTCTGGTCCAGTTCTTGCCGTTTTGAGGCAAAGGCTGCTCACTCCATTTGATTTAGACGTTGTCTCTTTTCACTCACTTTGCATTTTTGTTTTCTAAAGTGGGTCAAATCATTCGACGTGATTTATGCAACAGCTTTAACACGACTCAGAGTCAGGAACATGCTGTGAACCTGCAGCGGGACGAGGGAGGGACCATCATGAGCTACTCAGAAAAATACAATCAGACTAATCTGGAAATGGAGAAACAAAGACTCACAGTTCAATTGTTAAAGAAGGATTTTTACATTTTGGTGCTGTTCTGATTTTTGAATCTCAAACCTTGTTAAATTAAGCTGTATGCCTCATTTAAATCCAAAAGAATCCAAGAGAGTTTTTGTTCTGTGAAATGTGAACTCCCACAAATATATATGAGGCCAGTCACAGAATCACCGGAGTCTATTTCTTTCCTAAAATAAACCGAGCTGTGGCTCCATATTATTGAAGATATAGAGCACCATCTTTACATTAAAAATGGATTTATCAACAGCAATGCTTCAGTAGATCTGGCCTTTATGTTACATTTTCCTGCATTCTCCACATTTTATTTTCTGAAACAGTGTATTCAAGCAGCCTCTGGTCTTATTCTTTGCTGCAACTGCTTCCTCTTCCACAATTTCCACAATCAATAATGTTTAAGTTTTGGCTGGAGCAGGTTAAAGAGTCAGAGAAACGACGACACGAGGCCTCACTGTAGAGTCTGTTTATTCAGCTCTGTCTTCGCTCCACAGACTCAAACTCTCACAGATTCACACTTTATACCAAATACAGCAGACCGTAAACACACAACCCACGTCTCAGTGCAGTTTACAGCTCTCTGCCTAAAAGAGAACTGGTGGATTTGAACAATAATCAGTAGAATGAACAGGAGGAGGGTCAGTGAATGTGGTTTTATGTGACAGTAACATCTGAGTCTGAAGGAAATCATTGTGTCTATGGGTTTAGCACACATTCAGCAGAAGAGTAGACAAATGTAATAAGAAATAAATACATAAAACATACTGATTTAATCCCAGGTTGTACATTTAAGCTTTGACTAAAATAAAATACTGATGGAAAGGCACCTAAAAACAAACTGACCAAAAAGTGTGACCCTTAAACGAGGTATGTATCACATTAACAGCACATCCTTTAAGAACAGGCCACAAAACACAAAAATATGTAAAAACATGACCATTTTCAACACATTTCTCCACTCAAAACAACTGCAACATTAACCAAGAGACAAATACATTCAATTTATTTGCAGTATTTGCTGAATGTCCAAGGTTTTCTAGTGTTTTCTTGTTAGAGACATTAATTCTTGCGTTCTTAAAATATGGTTTCCCTTGTTGAAAGCACATTCCTTTTTAAAGAATAGGATGAGCCCCTTTTCTGCTCTTTTTATTATGATATTAGTGTCACCAGTGCCGTGTGTCCCATTTATGCCCGTTTAGACCTGGTTTAGACCTGGTCTAGACCTGGTTTAGACCTGGTTTAGTCCTGGTTTAGACCTGGTTTAGTCCTGGTTTAGACCTGGTTTAGTCCTGGTTTAGACCAATTATGGACCTTTTAGGACAAGGAAAAAAAGGCAGGAATGTCCCACAAAGAGCAGAGAAGGGGCTTTTGAAAAACATGTACCTTTTGTGGCTTAAACATGTTTAAATAAAGTTTAAATAAATCCCTAACACTGTGGACAGACTGCACTGAGAGTGAGGTGGCACTTTCACTCACGAACACTGAGATTAGACTGAGGTCGGACAGCGCTGTCGGAGGCTGGACGGATATCACTCTTTTCAGCGAGTGTCCCTCACATTCGTCGACACATTTTCGTTCTTAGAGACGAGCTAAAGTCAAACTAGAACCACTTTGTGAGTCCTTTGAGGTTTTTCAATCCGTCTCGGTCTTAAATCTCCAGCTCAGCTTGTCCTGTTCACACCGGGTTTTCTTTGTGTCGTCAAAGTCCAAATAAATCATCACTTCACAGACTTCTGATTCGACAAAACACTTCTTCCACCTTCATCGTGTTTAGACACCGACTTGGCCTCTTGTCGTGTCATTTTTCATAAACCAAACAATTCTCTCAATTTTCCTAACTCTCTGGTGTAAGATGCTTCGATTTGTCAAACATTTTCTTCCATTTTCACTAAAAATCAAACATTAGATGTCTTTCAATAAGAGCTGTTTCCAGAGAGATCATCACAAGCTTCTTAAGCCTTGTTTGAATGAGTTTAGATTGCATTTTTCACGTTTGATTGGCGTTTTTTGTGATAATTTCCCAGCTCAACAGCTCTTTCAAGTAAAACAAAGTCTGATCCCACTCATTTTCCACATTTTTTTCCATCAATAGTGGTCACTTTTCCACTTACAGCAGATAACATAAGAACTCAGCTCCTTGTTTAGACCCCTGCAGTCAAAACTCAGGGCTGAACGTTCGTGTAGAGTCATGAAAAACGCAGCGCTTCGGCCGACGGTGAGAGTTTAAAACCTAAATCGTCGGCGTGAAGCTCTGCGCCGGTGGCTAGCTGTTGTTGTCGGCCGTCATGTACTTTAGCGCCGCGAAGCCGAAGCGCCGCGACATGTTCTGCTGGAACTCCTCCTTCAGCGTCTTCAGGCAGACGCGGTACTGTTTGTTCGAGCGGAACTTGGTGATGTCAAAGCTGGGAGCGTGAGGCATGTGGATCATGTAGGCGTTCGGCAGCACCACGAACTCGTACTCCTGCAGACCACAGCACTCGGTTAGTTTCAGTTGTAGGTGTTGAATTTACAGAAAAAAACTGCAGGTTTTTATTTCAGGCCTTTGACGAACCAAACACGGTTTAAACTAAATATAATGTGCTACAGGAGTTCCACAAGGCTCCATTTTATCTACAACCATCTATTACAATCCCTAATAATAAACAGTAAATGTCTAGATCTCTCTGTTTCCACTGAGCCAAAGCAAATCAGAAAAACTGTAAACATAAACTAAGTCCAGATAAATCTCCAGACCAATGTTTACATCGTTTTCAGACCCATGTCCGTCCAGGTGCCTGTTCCTCACCTGTGCGTCCAGCTCCATGATGTGGGCCACCTTGTTCCAGCCGAAGCCCACGAACCTGCGGTCGTACTCGGGGCTGTCCCTCCGAACCATCACGTACGGCTCGAAGTCCGGCTCCCACTGAACTCTGTAGGGCGTCGTCGCCGTCCGCCATTTGGCAAAGTTCGTGGGGGCGTGGCCTTTGGTCCAGACGTGATACCTGCGGGAGA
Organism: Rhyacichthys aspro; assembly: GCA_036850595.1. NCBI lineage: Eukaryota > Metazoa > Chordata > Actinopteri > Gobiiformes > Rhyacichthyidae > Rhyacichthys > Rhyacichthys aspro. The sequence continues at coordinate 34,203,740 of CM072159.1, forward strand.
AAACCGACCAATCAGAGACAACCGGGAGCAGAAAACTAGAACACGAGCGGGAACTAAAATGAGAGACCTGAAGGTGAAGAGCGTGCCCATGTCGAGCTGAGACAGCAGCTCAGCTTTAGATTTAGGAAACGACAGTCGGTATCGGAGCGTCTCGAAGGCAGGCACCACCAGAGCCTTCTTCGTGTTGGCCATGTCCAGCTGCACCACGGACTTCCTGCAAAAACAGACAAGAGCAGGGTTTAGAAAAGCAGCAAGGCCCATTCACAACAGTCTGTTTATATATGTTCTTATTTTTTTATATCTTTTCTAAAAGTTTTGCAGGGTTTTAAAAAGGTTTTGGTAGGATTTAAACTGGTTCTTTATGCCAGGACTATGTTTTTAGGTGGATTTATAAATGTTTAGGAAGATTTAAATCACTCAGAAGTTTTTTATTGATGGTTTCAGATGGTTTGAAACTGTTCTAGAAGATTTTAGAAGCTTTTTAGAAGTGTTTAGACTCGTTTTGCAGAGTTTGGGACAGGCTATTTTTACATTCTAAAGATGTATTTTGGGGTTTTAGAATGTTTTCAGATGGTTCTAATTGTGTTTGCATGGCTCAGACGGGTTTTCCATGATTTAGACAGGTTTTAGTAGTATTTAGACAGGGCTCAAATAGTTTTAGACCATTTTTCAAGATTCTATCCCTGTTCTGAAGGTGTTCAGAGCATCCTCACCTCAGATACTCGTAGAGGCCGTACATGGGCAGGAAGTCTATGTCGGACAGGAACATGTAGGGCGTCTGGACCTGCCGCAGGGCCACGTTCCGGAGCAGGTTGACGGGGTAGAACTGTCCCTCTTTGTAGACGATGTGGTAGCCCACGTTGGCCCGGCTCATGAGGACCTCGGAGCCCTGAGCGTAACGGAGGAACTGCTGGGCCTCGGCGTCCGACAGGTACAGGGCCAGGCTGATGGGACCCTCCCAGTGTTTACAGATGGCCTCCAGCATCTGCAGCCTGCGGCGGGACGGCACAATGGAAACAGCTCGGACATGTTGGACTCTGAGCTCCTTCTACCCATAATGCACTGCTCATGACCTACTTAGAAATCAGGAAGGGGGCAAACACTCTTTCCTCGCACTGTATTTATTTTGTTTTGAAGACTTAGTTTTTTGCACATTTGTCCCTCTTAAAAGTTTCTAATCATCAATAAATTTAAACAATAACTCAAGTAAACACTTATTTTTATACAAACCTACCTAGCCCCACTTTTTCACAGGTAGGTTTGTTTAACTTTTTTCCCTAAATAAATAAAATCATCACTTAAAAAGAAGAAAGAGTTTTGTGTTTGTTATCTTTGTCTAATATTTAAATAAAAACATTTAAGTGACAAAATATAATAAATCAGGAAAGGGGGCAAACACTTTATCACAGCACTTTTTGAAGGCAGATTTGTGTGATGAGGATATAGCTTTTTCACGCCACACCTTGGCAGCACGTCTCTGGGTTGACTCTGAGACTCAGGTGAGACGTACCTGTCCATGGAGAGCTGAGCCACCAGAGTGACGTCGGTGTGGTCCGGACTGGGCTCGTACTCGTAGTGAAGGAAGTACAGGTGAGTCCTGTGGACGGTGAAGCGCTCTCGACGGAACTCGTAGCAGGGATCGTCCTCGTCCAGCTCCGACAGGGTTTTCTGCAGCTGCACAGAGAAAAAAACAGAAAATAAATACTTTAATACCGTAAATAATCCAGTCACAGCCATGTTGACGACAAATGAAGCTCAGGCCGATTTGAGACTTTTGTACAGATTGTCAAACCTTTATCCCAGTTTTTAGAGGTTAACTCCTAATTTAACAGGGTAAGATTAGATTTTCCTTTTCTGCATGACAAAAAATGAATGAATACACAGACCTTTTGAGAAAACTGGACCAAGTCAAGTTGTATAGATAAATGAACAGTGACAAAATGGCTGACATTTGTAGATAAACAGATTCAGATGAAAACTCTGAGCCCATTTAAATGAGTTCTGGTTCTGGACCAGTTCAGGAGAGTTTAGTCCTCAGTCTAAACAGGTTTTGTAGGATCTTAAACTCACGTTCTCGCTGTTGTGGTCGGCCTCGCTGGGGCAGCCGAACAGCTCTCTTCGCAGCAGGTTCCCGTCGTACTCCAGAAACGTCAGGTACAGGTTTCGGAAGAACTCCACGTGTTTGTTCTTCACTCGCAGCTTTTTGGGCGAGTTCCAGTGGATCACCTGAGAACAGAGAGGGGTTTGAACCGGTGGGGTCTCCAGAGCGAGTTCAGGAGGACTCAGGGGGACTCAGGGGGACTCAGGGGGACTCAGGAGGACTCAGGAGGACTCAGGAGGACTCACCTTGAGGTCGGACACATCTTTGTAGCACTTCTCGGAGCGAGTGTGGTCCGACAGCTGCACGTTCCAGAAACAGGGCAACTGGTGAACCAGGAAGGGGTTCTGCTTTATCACCGCGTTAAAGATGTCCTGCAAAAAAAAGAGGAAATTAAAAGATTTTGGTTTGATTTGATTAGGTTTTAGATGGATTTGAACAGGTTTATATGGTTTTAAACAGGTTTTAGACGGATTTGATTAGGTTTTAGATGGATTTCAACAGGTCTATGATGAGTCCACAGCCATGTTGACGACAAATGACATTCAGGCTGATTTTAGATCAACTTTGAGACTGATTATGATTATTTTTATCACAGTTTTAAAGGGTTAAAGCCGAATTTAAGGAATTCATATTTTCCTTTTCTATTCATCCTTTTTCTGTAAATCCTGTTTTTGGGCCCTTTAAGACCAGTCAAGGGTTCTTTGGCTTCTTGACTTCTGAGAAAACTGGACCAGCTCTGGACTAGTTTTTGAAAAAATTTAAACCGATTTTGGAGAATTATTGAGTTGCTTTTGAGTATTTCAGTGGAACAGTGTCTGTCTGAGAAACCCTTCAGCTGCAGATGAACAGATCAGAGCTGCGCTGATGAAAAGCGTTACCTGATCAGCGAGTGAAGTGGAGAGCATGCTCATGAGCTCCCTCTCTGCAGTCAGTCTCCACATCTGCTCCCAGCGCAGCTTCCTCAGACGATCCAGCAGCAGCAGAATCACTCCTGCAGAGACAACCAGGACGTCATGGACCAGAGACGGACCAGGGAGAGACCAGAGAGCAGAGACGGACCAGAGACGGACCAGAGATGGACCAGAGATGGACCAGAGATGGACCAGAGACCAGAGACGGACCAGAGATGGACCAGAGACGGACCAGAGACGGACCAGAGACGGACCAGAGACGGACCAGAGACGGACCAGAGACGGACCAGAGAGAGACCAGAGACGGACCAGGGACGGACCAGAGACAGACCAGAGAGAGACCAGAGACAGACCAGAGAGAGACCAGAGACGGACCAGAGACGGACCAGAGAAGGACCAGAGACAGACCAGAGACGGACCAGAGAAGGACCAGAGACAGACCAGAGACCAGAGAGAGACCAGAGACCAGAGAGAGACCAGAGACCAGAGAGAGACCAGAGACGGACCAGAGAGAGACCAGAGAGAGACCAGGGTTAGACCAGAGACGGACCAGGAACAGCTGTGTTCTACAGAAGGCTTGGTCTGAAATCGTCTAAAGCTGGACACCGTGAGACTTTAGAGTGTTTCAAATAGAACCTAACTCTCACTGTTTGAGTAAATCTCACACGAGGAAAGCAGAAGCTCAGGTTCACGACCCCATGGTTTGGGTTCCCAGGGGTTAACGCCTGGTAACCTCCACAACACAGCACCATGAACCTGAAATTTGGCTCGACTCAAGAAATTGTTGTACGATCAGAAATCAGGTCAAATTTCAGTGTTTCCCGACTTAAGAATAAATGAGTTTGAGTCCCACATACGAACAACCCAAAGCAGATCTATAGAACTTATCCCAAAGAACAGTTTGACTCTGTAGAGATCGTTCAGTATTCAGGGATGCGTTTTCAGTGACAACACCAGCCTCCCATCAGGCCCAGCTCAGTTTGAGTCGTCTCTTTGTTTTCTCTGTGTTCTGGTTTGCTTTAAACAGAGAAAACTCCCAGTGACAAAGCGAAAGCTAATATGAGCCGCCCCCCGAGAGCCTCACCGGTGTTGAAGCCCCGTCCCAGAGCGGGCCACGGACGATGGTTCTTCCACAGGTTTCCCAGATACCAGTCGCTCTGGTTCTCCACCAGACCCAGTACCTGCTGACCTGCACACATTCAACACACATTTTCAACAAAAGTGAAAAAACTTAAAAAGATAAATAAATTTGCAATATAGTGTAGTTTATATTCACAGTTCAATTTAAATATTTTACAACAATGCAAGTCTGATAAAATTATAAAACAGCATTAATTTCCGGCCGAGGTGCGCTCCACTCTGCTCTGTTTTTCAGGACGTTCTCTTGGTTCATTGAGGCTTGTCCTGACACCACTTTAATTCAGGTTTATTCTGAGAACAGCTGCATTGATTATGAAGTGTTTACGGCTCTGTTCTGACTGAGGGCTGTGAGGAAGAGGAGGAGGTGAAGGTGAAGGAGAGCGACGGAGATTAAAACCTGAAGAGCTGCTTTAATGAACTCACACAGAGATTGATGAGAGTGAATAAAGCCGAGGAACAGGAGGAAGCTGTAATAAAGGCGGCAGGATAAAAGAGGCGTCTGAAGAACGAACAGGACACAGACTCTACAGAATCCACAGGCGACGAAGCACAAAGCTCTTATTGTGAAGAATTGTACCGTTTTAATTGAAAAGTCTTTCATTAAATCTACATCGACCACCTTTGACTGTTTTATACTCAGCGACTCGCAGCATGTTTCATTCAGGTTCTGCTCTGTTCTGCTCATCTCTGTTTGCATCATCAGATCCAACAGGTACGTTGTTAATCAGAACACCTTCCTCTCTCTGTCTCGGATTAGCATCACTCCATCACGCACAGGTAAAAGTGGAAGGAATGCTTCAGACTCAGAGACTGTACCTTTGAACTTGTGGAACACGGCCCACAGCTCCGCGATGTCGGTGGCGAAGGTGATGTCCGTGTCCAGGACGATGACCCTCTGAAGATCTGAGGGAAGAGTCTTGGTCAGCACCAGCTTCATCAGGCCGTAGATCCCAGAGTAGTGTTTGTTGGGGATCCACGACACCTCCGACTGAAACCACAAAGAAGACAAACCAATTTCCCCAACGTCACGACCGACCACGACTCAAGCTTCTTGTTATTTTCAAAACATCAGTCTTCGATCTTAGCGTTAGCATTAGCACGCTAATGTGGACTTTGTACTCGCTGCTGCTGTCCTTCGTTTATTCACCGTGTTTTGTTCTCCGCTAACGTTGTCACTTCCATTTTCTGCTGTTTTAAAAAAATAAATCAGGTTTACATGCACAAAGAAATAGAAGTATTGGAGAGAAATCTAGGTGTGTGTTAAACTAATTTTCCCATAATCAGATTCTGCTGTTTACATGATAACTCCAGAAATATAATAATGACTGGACTATGCCATACTATTCTATACCATACGTTAGTCTGAAGTGATGCAGAGTGTGATAAATGAATGCTGCTGTTCTGGGAAGGTTTCCTTTAGACTGATGTTTAAAATGAGGCTGAGCTGTAAAGGCCTGACTCTGACCTTGAGCTCGTCGGCGTCGTAGAAGTTGACCTTTACGGCCGGGACCATCCAGGACTGGAACAGAGCCGAGAGGATCTGCTGAGCGATGGAGTCGGTGATGAAGTGGAAGTGCAGCGGGTTCCGTCTGAGACAAACACAGGCTTTAGTCCAGACTTTAAACTCAAACCAGAACCGGACCGTGAGCAGGAGACGTTACCTGTGGAACAGCACAGACTTCACCAGAGTCACCACATCTCGACTGGCGTTGTATCCGGCGCAGACGATAGCCACGTGGATCGTCTGAGGAGAAACCAGGGTCAGAGAGAGAGGAGTCAGATTTATTAAAGGCCTTCCCTCAGAGCCATAAAAGGGTTTGATGTCGGCTCATAACTCTGCACATCTTCATGAGGCAGAGATGATGGGACTTCCTGGAATGAAGCTACTGTTAAAAATGACCTTTAACATGAGAGAAAATAAGAAAATAACCTGAAGCAAAGAACCAGACTGGACCTGATATTTATTCTTCTTGTTGTGAAAATGGTTTAAACCCAAATAGTTTATTGTAAAATCAATCATTTGTGTAAAAACAGTCTTTCTGATCCATCTAGTGTTTATTCTGAGGGATTGTAATAGATGAGAACCTCTATTCAGGAACAGAAAACCTTGGACAATCACATGCTCCAAAAAGGAGCGCTCCCATTGGTCGACACTTGTCACATGACGTTCCAGGAAGTTTAATAGCTGCAGATAAAGTGTATTTTCAGCTGAATATGTCTTTTAACAGAGAAACAGCTGAAAAAAGAAAAGCATCAACAGAGAAAAGGGAGACAACGTAAAACACAGATAAATACTGTCAATTCAATCACGTAATGTTTAACGAGGAGGAGATAATTGTCGTCCTGACGCTGAAGTCACAGCTAAGCTAACGCTAAACTCTAAACTTCAGTTTGGTCAAATGGATTAGTATTTTGTGGTTTTAGTCCAGTCTCTGACCTCACACTTGTCGACGGCCGGCTGCTGGACACAGTCGGAGCTGTTCCCCACAGCGCCCCCTCTCTGCCCCTCGTTGTCCCCGGTGCCCTCCTCCGAATGGGCTCTGGTCTGGTTCTGGGCGGGTTTCGGGAGCCGGGCGGCGGGGTTCTTGGGGGTCCGGTTCAGCTCTCGTCTCAGGGCCCGGTTCTCCTCCTCCACGGCTCGGACTCGCAGCTCCAGGGCCTGGCGCTCTCCGGCGCCTCCTGCTGCTGAGGAGGACTGAGGCTCCAGCGGCGACAGGCCCAGAGGCTTCACTGAGGACAGAGAGAGACCGGTGTTAAACCCTCGGGACCCTTCAGTCTGTGCTGCACCTGAGACCCTTCCACACAAACAAACTCTTTTAAAGATTGCCACAGAAATATTATGTGTCAACACATTGTTTGTTTTTTTTATAATTATTAATGCATCATTAACTTCAGTCATCACCAAACATAACAAATATTTATGAATTTATTTTTTTTAACACCTTTATTTTTAGTCTCTTTTTCAACACTGCAATAGCAATGGAGTATTGAAAAAAATGCCTTTTGAATGAGAGTCAATGGCACATAAAAATGCCGAAGGGAAGTGGAGCAATTCAGTTTAAATCATCAAAAAAACCTGAGGTAAAAAAATCATTATCATCATCAAAAATTTAAATTCCATTTCCATAAACACAGCCAAAGTTATGCAAAAATAAAATAAAGTGGACTCAGGAGGGTTATGAGAGGAGCCTAACAGGTCAGTGCAACATAATCAAAATGATTTGACTTTTTCCTCTTTATTCCTTTCGTGCCCGTGTCACGTGACCAGGAGCTAACGCCTTATTGGTCGATGCATTGACTAAGCATTGAATAATGCTTTAATCCTTGAATAAACTCAACCCATTTGTCTCAAAGAAAGGACAACACTATTTTCTCTGAAGACACTAGAATCTCTTTGTCCTTCTGTTTGTTTTTAAATGAAGCCCATAATCCTGCTGATTATTCCTCTGCCTTCAACTCTGAACCTCCTGCTCTCCTCCGATTCTTCTGGAATTAACTCTGAACAGATTTGGAGCCGACTCCATTTGTTTGAGCTGCTCCAGGACGAGCTTTTAATCCAGGTTCAGCTCATTATTCAAATTCTGAAGAAGACAATAGGATTTTAAAAAGTACAATAACCATGACCCAACTTTGAGACGTGTTACTGCTTCAAATTCAAAAACAGCTTTTACTTTTCAACAAAATATCTCAGTTTCAACTTAAGTTATCTCTATGTTCTACTGTGAATGGATCTGAACAGGTTTAAGATGGATCTGAACAGGTTTTAGATGGATCCAAGTAGGTTTTAGTTGAATCTGAACAAGTTTTAGTTGAATTTGATCAGGTTTTAGTTGGATTTGATCAGGTTTTAGTTGAATTTGATCAGGTTTTAGTTGGATTTGATCAGGTTTTAGTTGGATTTGAACAGGTTTTAGTTGGATTTGATCAGGTTTTAGTTGGATTTGAACAGGTTTTAGTTGGATTTGAACAGGTTTTAGTTGGATTTGAACAGGTTTTAGTTGGATTGGAACAGGATGAGAACAGTCTAAATGACTCGAGGCTCAGTGATCCACAAACTGCTAAATACAAGACATGCTTTTATTTTGAAATCTCTAACATGCATTAAAATAAATAAATCCCATCCTCCGACTGAAGTGATTTACTGTAAACCACATTTTAAACTGATCTGGCTCTGACACTGTTTCTCTGTAAACCTCACACATGACCAGCTCCTGTCACTGATGCATTATGGGAACATGTTTATGCCCCGCCTCCTGCAGGAAATGACCTTGAGTTAAATTGAATCATAATTAATAAAGTCATTACGGCAGCGTTTTTCAATCTCAGACTCATTAAATCATTAAAACAGCTTCTCTCTGCTCTTTATTCTCGGGACAGGCCTCAGCGCTTCAATAAAACACCTTCAGAAAAAAAAAAACAAGTGACGGAAGCTCGTTAATCATTCCTTAAACACGCTCTAATAATAACACAACTTTCAAATGACTGCCCTCTTTTAAACTCTTAAAATAAATGAACTCTTATGTGATTTAAGACAAAACTTAATAATCAATAACCATTAATCAGCTGCAAGACGTCAGCTGATGTTTACGTTTTATTAGAATTAATGTAAAAATATATGAATCACTAACAACAAACTGTTTCAAACTGAATCCTTTTTTATTTATTATTGAGCTGTTGCTTCATTTATTTTTAATTTAAAGCCTTAACTCTGTCCTTGTTCTTTTTACCTTCTGTTTCTGTAAAATAAACGCTCGAGACGCTCCGTCTTTATTCAACAAATGACACGTTTCAGAACAATTTATCAGTATTTAGTTCCTCCTTTGACATGTTTCCTTTAGTTTAGATCAGTTCACAGTTTAATAAAACTCTTAAACTGCAGCAGGAGCAGCTACAGACTCACAACAGACTCTAATATAAAGTGACCATATTTTCAAACCAATAAATTGTGATACTTCTCCCTCAAATCCAACGACAGCACATTAACAAATGAAAAATAATGTCGCAGCAAATCAATACAACACCAATAAATAATTAAAAAACGTGAACTGATTGCATCGATTAGTGTTAATATTTTAAAAATCATTTCAATTTAAAGAAACACAACTTTTCTACCGTGTTTAGGTCATCATCACATTGACTCATCAAGTTATTAATGACAATCAATTATCTGTTAACCATGAACATCTCTCGTTCTTGTTGAATAAAACTACAAAAGTAAAAAAACACTGTCAGTTGATCCCCTTTTAGTTTGACCCCGTCCTAATAATTAATATTTAAAAAAGGCTTTATCAAGGAACATAAAACAGCCCCATGATCGGAGCAGCTTTAGAAAAACACATTAAACACAGCGTCTTTAGGTTAAACGCTGACCTCTGGCCCCCGCCCTTTGACCCCGGTCCAAAGACAGAGGTTTACCTTGGAAGCCCCCGGCCGACAGGTAGAGCCAGGTGAGAGCCGGGATAAAGAGCAGCGCGAGGGCCGCCACCAGCTTCCTCCTCCCGCGACACATTCCCAGCATCCTCTGGGGCCGGGCGGAGTCAGGACGGGACCTGTGGGCGGAGCTTCTGAGGCCCCGGACGGAGCATGGCACTGGAACACACACGGGACCGGGTTTAGTCCGACTGGAACCACAGAAACCTGAGCCGCTCCAGGTTTATGGAGTATTTATTTTGATCTCCGTGAGTCACGCCGACAAACAGCAAAATAACGACACAAAAAATACAAATCTGTGAGAACGACGCCTGGGATCTGACTGAAAAATAAAAGTTACTGAGAAAAGTCCAATGGAGCTGGAGGTGTCTCTGGGTTTAACAACAAAAGAGAGAAAATAAATGTTGTCAGTCTCCTTTAAAACTGAGATCTTAATGAAGTGTCTGTGATTGGCCGACGCTCGTCACATGATCAGCTTTTCTACTGATTTAAAACTGTCTTATTAAATATCACGATTCAGACATGTATTAAATATTAAAATACTTTAGTCCATTCTTCAGATTAAAATTTCCAAAACACTGCTTTATTCTCAATCACAGGGAACTTTACTTTTTTCTTTTTGCAAAAATGTATTAATAACAGTAACAATAAAATGGAAACAACATTCTGTAAAAATTGTAAAACTTAAGTAGAATAACTGAAAAAAACCAGAGAGGCAGAGTTTAAAGCGTTGTCTTTAGTCCTGATCCTAGTCTTTCAGTCGTCAGATAAAAACCTGCTGAAACCTGTTAGTGTGTCCCCAGCTTTAGTCCAGGTCCAGACTCATGGAAGTGTTTGGAGAAAGAAGAGTTGGACTAATAAACCTGGTCTTGACTGGTCCAAGAGTTTAAGACTCGTCTGAACCACTTCAAACATTTTCTGGAAACATTATAATCAGGTTTTCTCAACTCTTTGGTCGGGATTTTTTACACAGTTCATTGTTGTCTTTGTTTGAGTTAAAAACCAAACTCAGGCTGATAAGTTTTTTTAAATCTCCCAAATCTGAACAGAACCAGAAAACTAGTCTCAATCTTTGAATAAAATGAGGCTGAAGTGAAAGAGTGTTTTCAGGTAACAACCAAGTTCAGTCCAAAAACAAAGCCCTGTTTTAAAATGAAAGAGGCTGAGTGTGGACGCAGCCTTCCTCTGTGTTTATCCCTGACTCTGAGCTGCTCTGAGGCCATTCACGCAGCTCTTAAACCGCACAGACACAAAACAACTACATTTCCTTTGCCATTTTAATCAGAATTACTCGAATACTCTTAAATTGGTAAAGTACAGGCCTCAGTTTACCTTCAACAGCCACACTCTCCACAGACGAGTCTTTACCAAGTCTTTATCTGCTTTTAATCCACCGCTGTCACAATAAAACACTTAAAATGTGAAATCTAAGCCCGAGGAGGCTCCGTGTCAAACAAGTGCGCGCTCAAGTCGGGGCCAAAAATAGCGGATTTAAGCCTCGAGCTGAGCTAAGGTCGATCCGTTCACTCACCTGATGCAGAGGCTCCCGAGGCGCCTTTAAAACGGCATTAATCTCACAGCTCCACGAACGGACGGACACCGAGGCCGAGAGGAGGCGAGGCCGGTGTTTGGGGAGGTTTACGGAGCGCTGCGAGTGATTTGTGCCAAAAAACACGAGCAGGACATGCGCGTTTGCTCCGTTTCCTCCGCGCAGTTAAAGCCTGGCGCTGGAGGCAGACTTCAGGCTCGGATCAGCGTCGCCACAAAACCTCAAGGCTCAGAAAAACCAGGTCTACGTCAGAACAGAGCGTAAACCCGCGCGTGCTTTTGTGCGTAAAGGCGCTCCGGTGTCGGTCCTGGTCAGTGCGCAGCGGGGAATGTTTCTGGGTCTGCTCCGGGTTCAGTCCGACTTCTTCTTCTTCTTCTTTTTTGGTCTCAACAGCAGCTCTTTTCTTCCTGACGAGCTCAAGAGCAGCGACCAATCAGAGGCGAGGATTCAGAGAGAGTTGGAAAAACAGGAGCGGATCCACGGAGCGGAGTCTGGAGCAAACAGGGACCAGCTCAGGACTGAGGCGTGTTCAAATCCGACTAAAACCTGTTCAAATCCGACTAAAACCTGTTCAAATCCGACTAAAACCTGTTCAAATCTGACTAAAACCTGTTCAAATCCGACTAAAACCTGTTCAAATCCGACTAAAACCTGTTCAAATCCGACTAAAACCTGTTCAAATTTGACTAAAACGTGTTTAAATCTGACCAAAAAAAGTTTAAATCAGAGTAAAAGCTATTTAAATCCCGGCCGACTCAAACATTGTCACTAACTCTGGTCTTTCTGTGGAGTCTGTCCTCCTCGTGTCTCCAGGTTCTCTCCAGGTTCTCTCCAGGTTCTCTCCAGGTTCCTCCCATCGTCCAAACACCTGCATGTTCAGGTCAACTGGAACTCTAAAGTGTCCCTCGTGAATGAATGAGAGAGTGAATGGTTGTATCTAAGTGTTAACCCTGCGATATACTGTCCATTGTCCAGACTGAACCCCGCCTCAGGCCCAAAGCTGCTGGGATAGTCTCCAGCCCCGGGACCCAACGGGACTAAGAGGTAGAAAATGAATGAATGAAAAAAACATAAATGTCTCATCGAAGATAAATCAATAAAATAGAATAAACTCAAAGGATTGAGGTTTGTCTTTGACCAATGGAACTGTTTCAGAGAGAGATACTATAGATGTACTATAGATGTACTATAGATATACTATAGATATACTATAGATATACTATAGATTACTATGTTACTATAGATGTACTATAGATATACTATAGATATACTATAGATATACTATAGATATACTATAGATGTACTATAGATGTACTATAGATATACTATAGATATACTATAGATGTACTATAGATGTACTATAGATGTACTATAGATATACTATAGATATACTATAGATGTACTATAGATGTACTATAGATGTACTATAGATGTACTATAGATATATTATAGATATACTATAGATGTACTATAGATATACTATAGATATATTATAGATATACTATACTGATGCTGTTGTTGTGGAAACCAGCTCAGACTCAGATGAACAACTCAAACAAAGACAAATGAAGATGATGTGGTTCATTACTTCAACACTTTCATCATAATCAGCTCCAGGAAGAAAAATCTGACACCTGCTGCGTCTCAGAGTGAGTCTGGGTCGTTCAAATGAGCAAAACCTGATCAAATCCTACCAAAACCTGATCAAATCCAAGTAAAACCTGATCAAACCCAACTAAAATCTGATCAAATCCTACCAAAACCTGAAAAAATCCAACTGAAACCTGTTCAAATCCAAGTAAAACCCAAGGTCTGGAGAAGAAAACAGAGCTGTCTCGAGGAGGGACAGTCGTGAAGTGGGTCTAAACTCAGCGGTAGACGACGGTCGGGAACACATTAAACATTCAGTTATGAAATATGGACCATCCATCTGGAGTTTACTCAGAGTCTTCCTCGAGAGTTTTGAGGTTCCACAACACGATGTAGGTCTCTCAGTTTAATAAACAGGTCCTTCCCTTAATTAATACAACTATTTTGAATGTAATAAACACTTCTTTGGAAACAGGCTCCGTCCCACAGTTTATTAAATCAACAGTGATTAAAACTCTGTTGAAAAACCAACTCTGATCCAGGCGCCTTCGACCTACATCTGATCTTATTTTTATTTCAAAAATCCTGGAGAGAATTGAAGCTAAACAGCTCTGTTCTGCAGGACAATAACTTATATGACTTATCCGGGGGACACCGTCCCTCTGTCCCACTCTCCTCCGGGGGACACCGTCCCTCTGTCCCACTCTCCTCCGGGGGACACCGTCCCTCTGTCCCACTCTCCTCTGGGGGACACTGTCCCTCTGTCCCACTCTCCTCCGGGGGACACCGTCCCTCTGTCCTCCGGGGGACACCGTCCCTCTGTCCCACTCTCCTCCGGGGGACACCGTCCCTCTGTCCCACTCTCCTCTGGGGGACACTGTCCCTCTGTCCCACTCTCCTCCGGGGGACACCGTCCCTCTGTCCTCCGGGGGACACCGTCCCTCTGTCCCACTCTCCTCCGGGGGACACCGTCCCTCTGTCCTCCGGGGGACACCGTCCCTCTGTCCCACTCTCCTCCGGGGGACACCGGCCCTCTGTCTCACTCTCCTCCGGGGGACACCGTCCCTCTGTCCCACTCTCCTCTGGGGGAGTAGATACTGTTGCAGATGTCTGCAGGGATGACTGGACCTTAGCTGTGGCCCATCTGTGATCCTGTCCCGACCCATGGACCCATCCTGACCCACTTCCTCTCACTCAGATGAACTGTTCCTAAAGATATTGTCATGGACTATATTCATTTTTCATTCACCTGTTCATATGATGGACTATTTGTCAGTGACTGTCCTGGACACATCTATTGCGTGGCCTGTCCGTCCTGGGAGTGGGTGCCTCCTTCTGTGGTTCTCCCTGAGGTTTTTCTGGACCTCTGACCCTGATGGAGAGTCTAAGGACAGGGGATGTTAACCTCTGACCTCTGACCCTGATGGAGAGTCTAAGGGCAGGGGATGTTAACCCCTGACCTCTGACCCTGATGGAGTTTTGACCGTTTGCATATTTTCTGTCTGTTTTGTGAATGTAGTGATACTGGTTCAGTTGAGCAGGGCGTCCAGTAACTGAAGGTTGTTGGTTCGATTCCCTCCAGTTCAAACTGTCGTTGTGTCCTTGGGCCTTGCCTCCAGTGGTGTAGCTCAGGTGTATGAATGTGTGTGATTGTAGAGGTGAGTTTGGTGGTGGTTGAGCACCTGGTGTATGACAGCCCACCTCCACCTGCCCCAGGGGTAAATGGGGTAAATGGGGTGAATGGAAACATGATGTAAAACACTTTGGGTGGTACCTGAGAAGGGCATGAAAAGTGCTGTATAAATGCCATTTACCATTTATACAAATTGAATTGAATTAATATAACATAATCAGTCTGGTCTGAAAATGATTACATGGAAAATTCATTCATCAATTTAAATTTAATCTAAAAAATAAATAAATAAATTGAATAAACACAAAAACATTATAATAATAAACTAATTTGAGGGTTGCTTTGCTTTTTTTTAAATTTTTTTTTATTTTTTAGTTCAACTTTATATAAATTGCCGAACTGTTTTCTATTTCATGTTTCTTATTTTTATTTGGGACTTTTTTTTTTTAATTTTTAATCTTTTTAAATTGATATTAGATGATTATTAGATTTATGCAAATGAGGAGCTCTCCGCAGCCAATCACAGAACAGAATTATTATTAAAATTTTACCCATAAACCAGTTCTGTTTTTATGGCAAACGCTGTGTCTCCGTCTGGGAAATATATTTACATTTTCTAAAAAAAGTAAAAACTGGTGGAATTTCAGAGTGGGCGGGGCTTAGTGCGATCAACATTTAATGTGTTTTCGCTGCGTTTTGTTGCACTTTCCATATATTTAGTCACATTTTACTTTAGACAAACACAGCTGCACTTTGCTCCTGACCTTTACCTTCATCGTCTGCAGCTGAAATACTGTCTCTGTCTCCGTCTCTGTCCCCGTCCCTGTCTCTGTCTCCGTCTCTGTCTCCGTCTCTGTCTCTGTCCCCGTCCCTGTCTCCGTCTCTGTCCCCGTCCCTGTCTCTGTGGTTGTCTCTTGACCTCGAGCTCGTTCGTCAGGTTAATCTCAGACACAGATCTTCATCAGTTTTAATTAGACTCATCTTCTGTGGATGAACCTGAGGAACACTGATGTATCTCTGTCTGGGTTTTAGGATCAATACTCAGACGTCTCACAGTCAGTTATGTCTAATTAAATATTGACTATAATCACATTTAAAGCAAAAAAATAATCAAATAAATCCTTTACAAAAATGAATAAAATGGAAAAACCCAGATTATATTCATAAAGACAGTCTGATGTTGGAGTTAATTAGTTATTTTATTCATTTATTTATGTCATATGTATTTTTTGTTTTTAGCTCCAGACAAGCTGCATATTTATAAATCTCAAACCCAGGGGTGACCACAGGGGGCGCTGTAGGTGGAGACTGAATACGTATAAATAACAGATGCATCCTGGGTAGCGTTCTTTAACAGGAGCCGGGGTTTGGAGCCACCTTCAGGAGCTGGAGTCGTCCCAGAGAAGGATCCTGGAGACTGGGAGAAGCCGAGAGGATGCAGACGTTATTCTGAGATGATCTACGTGTGGAAATTAAAAACTAACACTGACAAAACAGATTAAAGTAAAACAGACCATGCATTTGTACAAAATATGAATAAATGAGGACGAATAAAGAGTAAAAAAAAGAGTGAATTAGACTGGGCCCTGGATCTGTGTCAAGGGCACAACCTGTTTATGAAAATAATGTTTCAAATCTTTTTTTTGATTTCTGAACCTTTTGTTCTCCATAAACAATCTGTCAAATCCTGTTTTTGTTTATGAGAAATAACTCAAAGGGAATCCGTCCAGTTTTTCTGATCTGGAGAAACACGAAGAGTGTTGAGTGCAAACAGAAAATCTAGGTTTATTCATCTTTTACAATCTTCCTGGAGCTGCTCAAACAAACCAAGTCTCCTGAAAAAGGGTTGATTCTGTGAGTGTCCACTAGAGGGCAGTGGTTAGGTCTGACTGCTTTTATCACAGACCTCAAGTCATTTATCTGAATTTAGGATGTTTACACTTGTGCTGTTCACTCTTATGAGATTAATGCCTAAAATAAAAAAGACAAAAGCAGAAAAACTGAAAGAAAAAAAAGGAAAAAGAAAAATTGCAGAAGTAAATGTGTTTCCTTCTGTCAGATGGAGGAAGAGGAGCAGGTGAAGGCCATCAACACCTTTATCCAAACCTGAGTTCACTGGAGGATATTACCCATAATCCCTTTTTCTGTGATGTTTTAAATGACACTGGTTTTATTTCTAAACAACAAAATGCAAAAAAGTGTAAATAATCTGCCTCTGGTGAAAACGGAAACATGTAAAAATGTATAAAAATAAAAGGCTCGTGTGAAAAGTTTCATCGTGTGATAAGAACACGACAGACTCCAGACTTTTCATGCACTTCTTTAATATATCCGTTTGTCATATTCACAACAAATACACTTTTATTTTACAGCCTTAAATATGTATACAGTCCGCTCCAAGGCTCTGAGGCTCCTTCAAGGTTCCTTCAAGGTTCCTCTGAGGCTCCTTCAAGGTTCCTCTGAGGTTCCTTCAAGGCTCCTCTGAGGTTCCTTCAAGGCTCCTCTGAGGTTCCTTCAAGGCTCCTCTGAGGTTCCTTCAAGGCTCCTCTGAGGTTCCTCGTCGACTCTTTACAACAGCTCCTCGTGTCTCCTTCAACAAACACAGCTCCTTTGTACAAATATTTACAGCTGAAAAAACATCAGAGGCTCCTTTTTTAAATATTGGTCATGGTTTTGGAGCAGAATAAAGGGGAATAAGGTGCAGGCAGGGATCAGGAGGGACCAGGACTGGACCGGGACTGGACCGGGACTGGACTGGACCGGGACTGGGCCGAGTCTGAGGAGGAACTGAGCAGAGCTTTGAGGAAGTTTATCTCTCAGCTCTGATCAGAGACATTTTACAGACTGTGGTTTATCTCAGTCGTTCCATGAGAAAAAAACAGGGTTTAGATGGATTTGAACAGGATTTAGATGGACTTGAATAAACCGTTGACTTCAGATGGAACAACCTTTAAAAACCGTTGGGGGCTTTTTTTCAAACCAAAATCTGACTAAATTCACAGCTCTGTCTCCAAACAGGACTAAACCAGGTCTAAACCAGGTCTAGATCAGGACTAAACCAAGTCTAAACCAGGACTAAACCAGGTCTAAACCAGGACTAAACCAGGACTGAACCAGGTCTAAACCAGGTCTAAACCAGGACTAAACCAGGACTAAACCAGGTCTAAACCAGGTCTAAACCAGGACTAAACCAGGACTAAACCAGGTCTAAACCAGGTCTAAACCAGGACTAAACCAGGACTAAACCAGGTCTAGATCAGGACTAAACCAGGTCTAAACCATGACTAAACCAGGACTAAACCAGGTCTAGATCAGGACTAAACCAGGTCTAAACCAGGACTAAACCAGGACTGAACCAGGTCTAAACCAGGTCTAAACCAGGTCTAAACCAGGACTAAACCAGGTCTAAACCAGGACTAAACCAGGACTAAACCAGGTCTAGATCAGGATTAACCAGGACTAAACCAGGTCTAAACCAGGACTAAACCAGGTCTAAACCAGGACTAAACCAGGTCTAAACCAGGACTAAACCAGGACTAAACCAGGTCTAAACCAGGACTAAACCAGGTCTAAACCAGGACTAAACCAGGACTAAACCAGGTCTAAACCAGGACTAAACCAGGTCTTTAAGTCATAATTAACTCGTTGTTAAAAATAAAAGGCATTGGTTTAAATCCATCTCGACAAAAGTGCACAAAGTAAAAATCAGACGCCTTCAAACATTTAACAGAAAATAAATCCATAAAAACAGAAACATAAATAGATCTGCAGGCCGGCCTGGACAGAAGAAGGCAAACGAGAACAAACAAGTCTGGAGCTTCAGGAGAAAACAAGGCTTTACTGGTTCACTCTGAGATGGGTTTTAGTTGGATTTGAACAGGTTTTAGTTGGATTTGAACAGGGTTTAGATGGATTTGACCAGGGTTTAGATGGATTTGACCAGGTTTTCGATGGATTTGACCAGGTTTTAGGAGGATTTATCAAAAGGAATAAAAATAATAGCTCCCCATTGACTTCCATTCATTTGTTTCTCTTATTTCTGGATCAGTCGGACTATTTCTGGATTTGTGGGACTCTCCAGAAAGGCTCCGGACTTGGACTCGGTCTAAAACTGGATTTCCCCAGACTTTGACAGAAGCTGGACTGAGACACAGAGAAAGAGTCTCCAGCTGCAGCAGGAAGTAACACCAAACTGAGCTCTGAGAGAGGACCAGGTCTGGACCGGGTCTGGACCGGAGCTGGACCGGAGCTGGACCGGAGCTGGACCGGGTCTGGACCGGAGCTGGACCGGGTCTGGACCGGGTCTGGACCGGAGCTGGACCGGGTCTGGACCGGGTCTGGACCGGAGCTGGACCGGGTCTGGACCGGGTCTGGACCGGAGCTGGACCGGGTCTGGACCAGAGCTGGACCGGGTCTGGACCGGAGCTGGACCAGGTCTGGACCGGGTCTGGACCGGAGCTGGACCGGAGCTGGACCAGAGCTAGACCGGGTCTGGACCGGAGCTGGACCGGAGCTGGACCGGAGCTGGACCGGGTCTGGACCGGAGCTGGACCGGAGCTGGACCGGGTCTGGACCGGAGCTGGACCGGGTCTGGACCGGAGCTGGACCGGAGCTGGACCGGGTCTGGACCGGAGCTGGACCGGGTCTGGACCGGAGCTGGACCAGAGCTAGACCGGGTCTGGACCGGAGCTGGACCGGAGCTGGACCGGAGCTGGACCGGGTCTGGACCGGAGCTGGACCGGGTCTGGACCGGAGCTGGACCAGGTCTGGACCGGGTCTGGACCGGAGCTGGACCGGGTCTAAACCAGGTCTAAACCAGGTCTAAACCAGGTCTAAACCAGGACTAAACCAGGTCTAAACCAGGACTAAACCAGGACTAAACCAGGTCTAAATCAGGTCTAAATCAGGACTAAACCAGGTCTAAATCAGGTCTAAACCAGGTCTAAACCAGATCTAAACCAGGTCTAAACCAGGACTAAACCAGGTCTAAACCAGGACTAAACCAGGACTAAACCAGGACTAAACCAGGTCTAAATCAGGTCTAAACCAGGTCTAAACCAGGTCTAAACCAGGACTAAACCAGGTCTAAACCAGGACTAAACCAGGTCTAAACCAGGTCTAAACCAGGACTAAACCAGGTCTAAATCAGGTCTAAATCAGGTCTAAACCAGGTCTAAACCAGGACTAAACCAGGTCTAAACCAGGTCTAAACCAGGACTAAACCAGGTCTAAACCAGGTCTAAATCAGGTCTAAACCAGGTCTAAACCAGGTCTAAACCAGGTCTAAACCAGGTCTAAACCAGGACTAAACCAGGTCTAAACCAGGTCTAAACCAGGTCTACAAAAGTAAATGTAACCCAGGATTTACTTGATTAAACCAGGACTTAAAGACTGTGCTGGAGTGAGATAAGGTACAAAATTAGGACTAAACCTGGTTTAAACCACAACTAAACCAGGTTCAATCCAGGACTAGACGGGGACTAGACGGGGACTAGGCCGGGACTAGACCGAGACTAGACCGAGACTAGACGGGGACTAGACCTGGACTAGACGGGGACTAGACCTGGACTAGACCTGGACTAGACCGGGACTAGACGGGGACTAGGCCGGGACTAGACCGGGACTAGGCCGGGACTAGGCCGGGACTAGACCGGGACTAGGCCGGGACTAGGCCGGGACTAGGCCGGGACTAGACCGGGACTAGGCCGGGACTAGACCGGGACTAGGCCGGGACTAGGCCGGGACTAGGCCGGGACTAGACCGGGACTAGGCCGGGACTAGACCGGGACTAGACCGGGACTAGACGGGGACTAGACCGGGACTAGGCCGGGACTAGGCCGGGACTAGACCGGGACTAGACCGAGACTAGACCGGGACTAGACCGGGACTAGGCCGGGACTAGACCGAGACTAGACCGGGACTAGACCGGGACTAGACCGGGACTAGACCAGATCAGTGTGAAGTGCAGTTTGGGAGCATTCCTTTTGCAGATAAACCTTTTTCTCAAATTTCTCTAAAAACAATCAAAGGTCTAAATGTTTGATCAAAGACTAAACCGTGTCCAGGTTTTGGTCCAGACCCGTCTGTCCTCCGAGTCCCTCTCGTCCCAAACTGCTCCCATCCTTAACTCCTCTTTTTCTCCAGAAGCTCACGTCGGAAATAAAGGAAAGAAACTGGAATCATATGAAACAATCTTTTCAAGTTTTCCCCGAGCGTTTCTCTGAGGCTCGTGCTCCGGCTCCACTCGGACCTGGACCTGGACCTGGACCTGGACCTGGGACGGTCCTCTCAGACGTTCCTCTCAGACGTTCCTCTCAGACGTTTGGATGTGGGACTGTGTCGTGATGAAAACCGTTCTCTGGAGGTTTTTGGGATGAATCGTCCGGAGGAACAAGACTCTGAGACGACGAGGGACGGGTCCACAGCAGCTTTTACTTAAACGCAGAGAACTCTCCTGAAAACACACAATAAACATGGAAATAAAGATTTGGAGCCTTCAGTCCTGGTCTAGTCCCAGTCTAGTCCTGTCCCGGTCCTGTCCCGGTCCAGTCCCGGTCCAGTCCAGTCCCGGTCCAGTCCTGGTCCAGTCCTGTCCCGGTCCAGTCCCGGTCCAGTCCCGGTCCAGTCCTAGTCCAGTCCCGGTCCAGTCCCGGTCCAGTCCCGGTCCAGTCCAGTCCCGGTCCAGTCCTGGTCCAGTCCTGTCCCGGTCCAGTCCCGGTCCAGTCCTAGTCCAGTCCCGGTCCAGTCCCGGTCCAGTCCTAGTCCAGTCCCGGTCCAGTCCAGCACTGACCGTATCCTCCGGCCTGGATGGGGGTTTTGGGCGAGGCGCAGGCGTACAGGCTGAAGTCCTCGGTCTGGAACCCGGCTCGGTTTAACGAGGGCTCCGAGGCGCTGCGGTGGATCTTGGGTAAAGAACGCGCCAGCAGCTCGATGGACGCTAGGATCTGAGGGGAACACAGAGTTTTATTTGGATTTAAACAGGTTTCAGAACCTTTTGATTCATTTTTAGTTGAAAACAAGTTTTAGCTGAACAGGTTCTACTTGGACTTGAAAAGGTTTTAATTGGATTTGACCAGGTTCTAGTTGGACGTAGACAGGTTGTAGTTGGACTTGAACATGTTTTAGTCGGACTTGAACAGGTTTTAGTCGGACTTGAACAGGTTTTAGTTGAATTTAAACATGTTTTATTGGAGAAGTGAGGGTGTTCTGGTGTAAAGCTGTTAAATCCAACATAAACTAAAGCCTGTTCTGCTCGTTTCTTTTGTTTTTGTGATAAACTGAAGATGCTGCACCTGAGGAAACAGAGGCCTCTCCTCTCGCTTCTTCTTCAGACACTCGGCCATCAGTCTCTTCATGGCTTTGGGACAGTTGCTCCGGACTTTGCTGAGGTCTGGGGACAGGTAACCCCGTCCCACCATGAAGATGATCTGAGGAAGAGGAGCAGATGAACTAAACATGTTGGAAAACAGGAGGAACCTTTAAAACTGTGTTTGTAGACATTTATGAATGTATTTACATCGGAATAAACGTCAAATAAATACAGGAAAGGAACCTTAAATAAAAGCTATAAAATCTATATAATAAATATATAGATATTTCAAGTAAAGATGAGTTACAGGACGGCATCAGAAGTTTTAATAATTCCTCAGATAAAGCTAATGGCTTCAATGATTTTTTGTGAATATTCCTTTGCTTCCTTTGCAAGAAAAACTATCGACAGATAAACCTCTTTCAGTAAATAATAATCAGAAATATTCTTAGTTAAGTACGATTGAACCTCCAACTCCAAATGAAGTACTTTTACTGAAAATGAAAAATGCTGCAGGATGAAATAAGAGCTCATGTTCCTGTCCTGTTCCTTAAAAACCAAAACATCTAAAACAAGCTCAAGTAACACCACATTTTTACCATTGTTCTGTAAAGCACTGTTAAACACAGTTTATCCAAGAATTCTCAGACACGTGACTGAAAACAACATGTTGTATAATCCTCAATATGGATTCAGAGAAGAACTGTCCCAGAGCCTGACCTGGTCTCTGTTGTTGATGTTGGAATAAGGCAGGGCTCCTGACATCAGCTCGTACAGGACGATCCCAAACGCATAAACGTCCGACTGGAAACTGTAGGGGTTCTTATCCTGCAGCCGGATCACCTCTGGAGCCTGGACACAGAGATCCTGGGTTAATTACTCATAGTTATAGTCATTTGTGCGTCTGAAAACAGAAACTTAACAGTATCTAAACTTAATCCAATCAAAAGGAGACGAGTTGAGAAGAGATCCAATCAGACTCAGGTTTATGTCAGATCATTTTTCAATGGATTTAAACAAGTTTTGAGTTCAACAAGTTTTCTAGTTGGATTTGAACAGGTTTTAAATGGATTTAAATAGGTTTTAGTTGGATTTGAGCAGATTTTAGTTTAGTTCAGTCTACTGCAGATATAGTCGACTGAATGTTTATATTTATTTGACTGAAATTAGACTAAAACTAAGGATTAGACTAAGTCACGACTGAAACTGAATGAACGTTGCTGTCAGAGTCTAGAGTCTGATGCTGACCATCCACAGGATGGACCCCGACAGCTGCTCGAACTGATGAGAGCCGCTCCAGCGAGACTTGACTGTGGCCAGACCGAAGTCTCCGATCTTCACCGTCAGGTCCTCGTGGAGGAAGATATCTGAGAGAACGCTCAGGGAAATAAACAGACGCCATGTTCAACCATCAACAGGTTCTTCAGAGTTAAACCTGGAGGAGACTGGACCAAGCATCAGAGCAGAGCCTTTAAAAACATCTAAAACAGAACAGAACTGACGCCAGCTTCAGAAGAACAAGACGGGTTCCAGAGAGAACCCATAATCCTGCAGGACAGACTTCATCTGCTCAGTGGAGAGTTTTGTTATGGTTTTATAAGAGCGGCCCTGCTCTGTGCTCCATTATTTACAACCAGAACAAATAAAGAACTGTGAGAAGGTTTCAGTCAAGTCTGAAGATCTGCAGTAAACTAAGAATTCACTATTTAAATGTTTTAATCACTTCAACACAATGAGAGAAGAAACAAAAACCTGACATTTTAGAGTGATCCCAAAACAACGAGTCTGGTCTGGTCCGGTCTGGGATTACATGGTCTGATCTAGTCCAGTCTGGTCTGGTTTAGTCCAGTCTGGTCTGGTTTGGTCCAGTCTAGTCTGGTCTGGTCTGGTCTGGTCCAGTCTGGTCTGGTCCAGTCTGGTCTGGTTTGGTCCAGTCTAGTCTGGTCTGGTCCAGTCTGGTCTGGTTTAGTCCAGTCTGGTCTGGTCCAGTCTGGTCTGGTTTGGTCCAGTCTAGTCTGGTCTGGTCCAGTCTGGTCTGGTTTAGTCCAGTCTGGTCCGGTCCAGTCTGGTCTGGTTTGGTCCAGTCTGGTCTGGTTTGGTCCAGTCTGGACTGGTTTGGTCCAGTCTGGTCTGGTTCTGTCAGTGAGAGGATACTGTTGCTCTTCAGGTCTCTGTGGATGATGGACTTGGCGTGGAGGTAACTAAAACAGAAATCAGACATGTTCAGGTTAATCCAGGTTAAATGTGAGTGGAATAAAGTATCTGAGTGTTTATCTGAACGGACTCCATGCCCTGCGCCGTCTGCCGCGCGATGTCGATGAGTTTGATCATCTCGAACTTGGTCTCGATGATGTGCAGATGGTGGTAGAGGCTGGAGCCCTCGCACCACTGGGTCACGATGGCCAGCTGAGGCTTCGTGGTGTAGCCCATGAACAGCAGGATGTTCACGTGACGCGTTTTCCTGAAGTAAACAGAAGCAGACGGTTAGCAGACAGTTAGCAGACGGTTAGCAGACGGCTAGCAGACGGTTAGCAGACAGTTAGCAGACAGTTAGGAGACGGTTAGCAGACGGTTAGGAGACGGTTAGCAGACGGTTAGCAGACAGTTAGGAGACGGTTAGCAGACGGTTAGCAGACAGTTAGGAGAGGGTTAGCAGGCAGTTAGCAGACGGTTAGCAGACAGTTAGGAGACGGTTAGCAGACGGTTAGCAGACAGTTAGGAGAGGGTTAGCAGGCAGTTAGCAGACGGTTAGCAGGCAGTTAGCAGACGGTTAGCAGACGGTTAGCAGACAGTTAGGAGACGGTTAGCAGACGGTTAGCAGACAGTTAGGAGAGGGTTAGCAGGCAGTTAGCAGACAGTTAGGAGACGGTTAGCAGACGGTTAGCAGACAGTTAGGAGAGGGTTAGCAGGCAGTTAGCAGACGGTTAGCAGACAGTTAGCAGACGGTTAGCAGACAGTTAGCAGACAGTTAGGAGAGGGTTAGCAGACAGTTAGCAGACGGTTAGCAGACAGTTAGGAGAGGGTTAGCAGGCAGTTAGCAGACGGTTAGCAGACGGTTAGCAGACAGTTAGGAGACGGTTAGCAGACAGTTAGCAGACGGTTAGCAGACAGTTAGGAGAGGGTTAGCAGGCAGTTAGCAGACGGTTAGCAGACAGTTAGGAGAGGGTTAGCAGGCAGTTAGCAGACGGTTAGCAGACAGTTAGCAGACAGTTAGCAGACGGTTAGCAGACAGTTAGGAGAGGGTTAGCAGGCAGTTAGCAGACGGTTAGGAGAGGGTTAGCAGACAGTTAGCAGGCAGTTAGCAGACGGTTAGGAGAGGGTTAGCAGACAGTTAGCAGACAGTTAGCAGACAGTTAGGAGAGCTGGAGCTGGGATGGGGTCCGACAGGTGAGTGCAGTTGTTACCTGAGGACGCCCACTTCGTTCTTAAAGGCCTGGAGCTGCTGAGGAGTGGGAGCAGTCACGTTCAACATCTTCACTGCGACGTCACCTGAAGAGAAAACAGACTTTAAATCTGCAGAGTTTATCCACATCTGATCAGAGCTAATCATTAAGTAACACCAGATGCATTGATTCTGTAATCCACTTCCACTTTTACCTAAATTACATAAAAGACAAAATTATAAATCTTTTTGTTTCTCTGTTGTGTAAACTTAAATAAAACTGTTTTTTGTGCTTATTTTTCTTCAGGGTATCATTTGTGATG
This sequence comes from Rhyacichthys aspro, assembly GCA_036850595.1. Classification (NCBI taxonomy): domain Eukaryota; kingdom Metazoa; phylum Chordata; class Actinopteri; order Gobiiformes; family Rhyacichthyidae; genus Rhyacichthys; species Rhyacichthys aspro. The sequence goes on from CM072159.1 coordinate 34,229,108, forward strand.
AAGTGTCATGTATTAGCTTTTAATACATTATACTTGATGGATTTGTTGTGCATATGTTTTTATTGGTAATGTGAATCAATTAAAAAAATAACTAATTAATTGCAAATCTGGATCTGGGTCAATTTTTAATAAACACACTGTATCTTCAATTTAACAGAAGGTAATTAACTTTATTTAAAATCATTTAACTTTATCATACTTTAACTTTTGTATAGCAGATTATAATAAGTTCTACAGAAATGGATTAAACTAAATGAGTAGTGTTCACATGTGCAGGGGCTCTAAACAACTTCAGGTTAAAGTCTCGAGGCTAGAGCAGGTGTTAAAGAGGCTTAAACCTGAAAAAAAAACTCTTAATGCCTTGCTTCTGTTATAAATATGTCGCCTCTCTCTGCTTCATACAAAAAGAATCAGATATTAACATTTTCACTTCACACCCTCCATTTTTACCTAGTTTTGCAAAATGATGCGGCAGGCAATGCACTTATTGATCACAAACTGATCTCAAAATGTCTTTTTAACATTACAAAACAGCACAAGTCTGTTAATAAAGTGGTGATTTTTTGTTTTTCTGTATTTCTGTCACTCTAGTTTAGATTTGCCACAGTTCTTACCGTGCCACTTCCCCTTGAAGACCGTTCCGAACGACCCCGACCCTATCCTCTGTCCCAGTGTGATCTGACCCTCGGGGATCTCCCAGTCGTCGCTCGAGTCTCTTCTTCCCAGTGTTTTCTGTTCAGGACATGACTCGGTCAGCTCTGACACACATGTACAAACCTCCGCCCTAACGCCCGCGCTCTTTACCATCTTATTGCGGTCTTCTGAGGAGGACGAGGACTTGCGCTCCCTCTGCTGACAGGGCGACTTCTGGGGGATCTTCACGTTGGTCAGAGAGCCGGGTAACGAGGCGGGAGGCGTCGCCGAGAGCCCCGTGGTGGAGCCTGAGGGAGAAAACCACAGTTAACGGGCAAAAAGAGAAAGAGAGGACAAGACAAGAGGTGAAACCAGGTGAAGAAACCTCATGCAGTGAAGAGGTGAACGTGTTTATCAGCTCTTATCAAACTAAAAAAGAGGGGTATTCCATAAAAATACAGCTCTACCTCTGAGTGAAAATAAATAAATAAGAACTAAGGCTAAAGTGGGTATCGCTAAAACTATGACAACTTCTAGCTAATATGTTCTACTGCTTTGTTGTGTAAGACAAGGCTCAAGAGAGTTGATCCTGCACAAATGAAGTTACATAAGTTTATAATGTAATTTTTATTGCCTTTTAGCTGCCTAAATATTTTTCTTTCTTTTTCTTTCTCTTTAAAGGAGAATTGTGATGTTTATTTTAAATCATGGTCACAAATATCTGACTGTACGGTGGGAAATCAGCAGAGTTTGGAAAAAGGAGCCTGAGATATCGACCAGGAATGAGGCGTCAAACAAAACATATTGATGAGAGAAGTAGACCGCTCAGGCTAACTACTGCTAATGCTAACTAATGAGGCTAACTACTACTAATGCTAACTACTGGGGCTAAATACTGCTAATGCTAACCAATTAGATCTGGATTCTGCAGACCAAGGCCAGCTAGAAGGTCTTACGTTGAACTGGACATGTACGCATCCTGTGATTGGATAAGCCTAAAGAATATGGACTAAACCCGGAGATCCAACAGCTATTGCTGTATTTTTAACCCATAATGGCCGAAGGAGGAGAAGAGATTGATCTGTTGCAGATATACTTTCCACGCCATTTTCAAGACGGGCCTTTCACGAAAAGCTGGATATTGTGAGAAGAGGTCTGTGCTGTGCTAGCTAGCCTGTCCCAGCAGGAGAAGGTTTTGTCCGTCATTTCTAGACGAGCAACGATGAGTGGTACGTCACTGAAGGCCTAAGCGTGAAATGCACGGCCTGCCACTGGCTAATGCAAACTAATGAGGCTAACTACTGCTAATGCTAACTACAGGGGCTAATGCTAATTTCTTCTTTTTTTTTTTAAGATAGTTTTTGGCTTTTTTGGACTTTATTGATAGTGACAGTAGCTGGACAGGAAACAGGGTGAGAGAGAGTGAGGAATGACATTGGGTAAATGACCCGACAGAGGCTCAAGCTCACTCTCTATCTGAGTGCCCCCCTGCTAATGCTAACTAATGAAGATAACTACTGCTAATACTAACTACTGATACTAACTACAACTAGTCACCGATCGTTGTGTCTGAGAATGAATAAGTCCAAGCGTCATTACAGTGTCACAGTGACTCCTAACCACCACATAAAAAGGCCACCTATAAACAAAAAGTGGATTATTACTAATAATATTTTTTCTTTAGGTTTATGGAATACCCCTAATGTTGATCTGTTTTGTTGTATTTTTTTTGTGAAATAGCAATTACCGCCAAAATAATTTTTATTGAAAAAGAAAGAATAATAGAAACTCAAAATGAAACTGAAAAAGCAGTGACAGCAGGTGGATGTGGAACAGAAGAGGACAAACTACGACTGGAGACTAAAACTACAGCAGAGCAGAATGTGAGAGAAAACAGAGACACACAGAGAGAGGCCTAACTACCTCCAAAAACAGGCTCGGCCTCAAAATCAAACACTATGTCATTGGGGTAGGAGTAAAGGAGGGGGCTGGAGGTCCGAGCCCGGGGCTTCCTTAAGCAGCGAGACGAGAGGCTCGAGGGGGCTGTGGGTCAGAGAGAGACAGACATCATCACTGCAGCTAAACTAGCCACTCAGGCTAACTGCTGCTAATGCTAATGACAGATACTGACTACAACTAACTGCTCAGGCTAACAGCAGCTAATGCTAACAACAGATACTGACTACAACTAACCGCTCAGGCTAACTGCTGCTAATGCTAACTGCAGCTAATGCTAACAACAGATACTGACTACAGCTAACCGCTCAGGCTAACTGCTGCTAATGCTAACAACAGATACTGACTACAACTAACCACTCAAGCTAACTGCTGCTAATGCTAACAACAGATACTGACTACAACTAACCGCTCAGGCTAACTGCAGCTAATGCTAATGACAGATACTGACTACAACTAATCGCTCAGGCTAACTACTCTAATGCTAACTGAAACTAACCACTGACCTCAGCCAAACTACTGCTACTACTACTGATGCTGACTGCTGAGGCTAACTACTGATGCTAACTACTCAGGCTAACTACTGAGGCTAACTACTGATGCTAACACTATGGATGAGGCATGAGTCAGCGATTAATGCTCATTAATCGGACAATAATGTGACTAATACAAATGTTTTCAGTCTTGTTTTTTAACGTTCGGATTTAAACATCAGTGTCACTTATTTTACCTGATCTTCTAATCTTTGCTTCTAAATCCGACTGAACTAATCCCACACAAGTTTTTACTTAATTTAACTGAAATCAATTTAATTATTAAGCCTTTAAAAATCAGGGCCTTGTTCTTAAACATTCAAAGCTGCCTTGCCTTAAATGGGTGTATATTTTACTAAATATAAATAATGCCATTAATGTGACAGTAATATATATTTTTCACAGTGTTTTTTACGTGACTTTCGTCGGCTCTGGATCAGTATAAAACAAGTGTCCCTTTATAAAATCGACTTGTCCTGTGTTGGATGTTTGCATGCAGATGAATATATCAGTTTACATTTACTGTTTGTGAAACTAACACTTATTATTTCTATTATCTATTATTATTATTTATGTATGAGACTTAAAACATTTGTCTGAAATCTTAATGACTATATGTTGTGTGACAGAAAGGATGCGTTAACATTAACAGGTGGAGCTGTGTGGTGTTTTTCCTGTGTTATTGTGAGCTGATACACCTGAGAGTTAACACTGTGATGTGTTTAAGGAGACGGAGCTGTAACAGTCACACACAGACAGACTGATGCACACAGACGCAGGACGATGGGAGAGAAGCCACACATGGGTTTAAATGATTCAGAGTGCGTACCTCCGTCTGATCGCTGTAGGCCCTGATCCCGGATCAGGTCCTGGAACACAACAGCAACACAACTTACACAAGCTGCACCTATTCATGGCTGCACAGATGCACACACCATTACTGCTCCACAGTTTTAAATTATTAATGGTGTGTATTCCAGAAGGAGGAACAAATAAACACAGATTAAACTCCCTCTGAATAGAACTGGACAGACACACAACCAATCAGGGCACAGCAGAGCATAAAGCCCGCCCCTTTTCAGATAAACACTTATGATTGGTCAGAGAGGAATAGAGGGGGTTCAGACCCACGTCACTTTGACAAGAAATGAATGGGTCTGACTGGAACGGGGCAGTTTTATTATAGACTTGTTTTGAAGCGGGTATTAATTCAAAAGTCTCAAAACTAAAACATTAACTTTTCATACTTTTGTTTTTCACATTTTTCACAGTTTTGTTGCATGGTTCTACTTCTTAATGCTTAAATGAAGTGTTTTCTATCAATGAATCAAGTCCAAGTCTGATGCAATTAATGCAGTTACGGGTTTAGTAAGAGCTAAGTTCACATTTACCTCTATATGAACCAACCAAACAATGCCCTATATTGATCACAATAAAGCGACTACTGCCAATAAACACCACTGGGCTTTTTGGAAGTGCCTGGCTGTGGACGAGGCAGAGATAAGACAGGTCTCTGGTTCAGGATCAGACTGACTCACATCGATGTTGACGGGCTCGATGGTGTTGATGTGGACGTTTGGAGCTGAAGAGGAGCGGTCTCTCTGTCCAAACTGGTTCCTGTGGTCCTCCTCGTTCTGCCTGAAACTGGGAGGAATGGGAATGGACTTGGACGGAGACACAGTGGCGTGGCACAGAGACCTGAGGACGATACGCTCAGAGTTAAACCCCACGAACCACGGGAGAGTTGGTGTTTCTGTGAGAGCGAGGTCTGACCCGGTGGAGTCTGACGGAGGCAGCGACGGGCAGGCCTCCGACACCGGAGTGGTTCCCTCTGACGACACCTCCTCCTGAGTGAACGGGTGGTGCTCGAAGAACTTAGACACCAGCAGCAGACTGAGGAAGAGTAGGGAGGAAGAGTAGGGAAGAGTAGGGAGGAAGAGTAGGGAGGAAGAGTAGGGAAGAGTAGGGAGGAAGAGTAGGGGAAGAGTAGGGAGGAAGAGTAGAGAGGAAGAGTAGGGAGGAAGGAGGGGGGGGGGGGAGGGGGGGGGGGAGGGAAAGGAGGAAGGGGGAGGTGGGGGGAGGGGGGGGGGGGGGAGGAAGAGTAGGGAAGAAGAGTAGGAGGGAAGAGTAGGGAAGAAGAGTAGAGAAGAAGAGTAGGAGGGAAGAGTAGGGAAGAGTAGGGAGGAAGAGTAGGGAGGAAGAGTAGGGAGGAAGAGTAGGGAGGAAGAGTAGGGAAGAAGAGTAGGAGGGAAGAGTGAGGAGGAAGAGTAGGGAAGAAGAGTGAGGAAGAGAGAGGGAGGGAGAAGAGTAGGGAGGAAGAGTGAGGAAGAGGAGGGAGAGGGAGGAGGAGGAGGAAGAGAGAGGAGGAAGAGTGAGGAGGAAGAGTAGGACAGTGTTATCAACATCAGAAAAGGAACTATTCTCTATTTAACAAATGAAGATAACATTCACTAAACTGGTTTGAACCAAAGAGAAACACAGTTCTAATGTTTTCATCCTGAACCTGTTTCATCTCAAGTGGATTTAGTGACAAATATTTGTTGTTCTTGCATCTGTTTTTTCTAAGACTGTGATTTTTAACATGACTTTACTCTGTTCAGAGGAGGTTCTGGTGCTTCGACGAGAGGAATCATTAAAGAGGAATCATAACATTTAGAACCAGTTCTCGAGTGGAACCGGTTTTAAATTCCCACTCCTAATAAGAAAGCATCAAGTATTTATAATAAGAGTTCAATCAGAAGAAGGAGATGTACTTTTCTGGCTTGACAGAAAGAGAAGATGTGATTTCTAGTGTCAGGAGTGGACTGTGACACTTACTCGAGCTGGTCGTAGTTGACACACATGAGGGGCACCTCTGTGCTGCAGCGCTGGTGGAACTTATATCCACACGTCTGACAACGAAAGCCCTGGAACAACAGCTTCCTGCAGAAGTCACAGAAGGCCAGTGTGAAGAAGGTCTTCCTCACCTGATGAAGAGGAGAAGGGAGAGAGGGTCAGCTGTGGAACCATTTATACCAGAATAGGACCCATTATTTCACAAACATACAGAAATGACTCATACTCACAAGTTAATTAAAGTCTGGTTGAACACAGATATTTACATTTTTGTTCCAGTCTTTTGTGAATGCAGTGTTAAATTTACCGTTTTACTTATTGTAACGTTACAGATCAATAAACAGGTAACTGTTCCAATAAAACTGTTCCTAAATGAAAGCTCCCTGTCTCAGACTCCACTCTCCTCCAAAAGCATTGTTTAGCGTTAGCTTAGCTGTGACTTCAGCGTCAGGTCGACAATTATCTCCTCCTCGTTAAACATTACGTGATTGAATTGACAGTATTTATCTGTGTTTTACGTTGTCTCCCTTTTCTCTGTTGATGCTTTTCTTTTTTCAGCTGTTTCTCTGTTAAAAGACATATTCAGCTGAAAATACACTTTATCTGCAGCTATTAAACTTCCTGGAACGTCATGTGACAAGTGTCGACCAATGGGAGCGCTCCTTTTTGGAGCATGTGATTGTCCAAGGTTTTCTGTTCCTGAATAGAGGTTCTCATCTATTACAATCACTTACAATAAACAGAAGATGGAGCATAAATACTGTTTTTACACAAATGATTGATTTTACAATAAACTATTTGGGTTTAAGCCATTTTCACGAGAAAAAATTTCAGGTCCAGTCTGTTGAATGACCAGTAATTTTATTTATAACATATTTGGTTTCGTTTGTATTGTCACTATAATATTGTTTGTAATGTATTTAAAGTTTCTGCGTGGAGCTCAGAAAGCTAATGGGTAATGGGCAGACTGTTGAATGTACTGCATAAAGCACGGGTCAAACTCACAAAGTTATGTGTTGTCAGGGGCACATTCTCCAACACTTCCACATGCAGCTCCTCTCCTGTTAACCACGAGATGTCTGTGTCCCAGCCGATGGGCTTCTTCTCCCTGGAACACACGGACAGAGGCATTAAGACCCTTTCACACAGTTCCCATCAAAGCTCCAGACGTGAGAAGCAAGTGGAAGTTAACGTAGATCCAGTTTTTCTTGCAGTATCGGCATATCCTGGCTTTAAGGCACGTTAATACGACCCTTTGACTCAGTTAAATGTTGAATATGTCAGTCAGCACCTCAGAGAGTTGAAGGAGGAGGTGCTGAAGGTCTCAGGACTGTGTAAAAGGAGTATAACAGGGGTCAAAGGGCACTCTCTGTCTCTTTGTTTTCTGCTTGTGGCAGTAACGTCCAGTCATCGTGTACTGCAGCCCTTCTGTCCAGGTTTATTCATGAAACACTGCTGCTTTGATGAGTCAGTGATGGTTTAATACATTTTCACTCAGATGTTCAAATGGAAATGGGTCATTTGAAATAGGTCACACAAATGTGTCTCTACAGAAAGAACTCTATTAACAGCAGTTTGTGAAGCAGCAAAAAGACCAGTGTGATATTGTAGACAACGGAGGACGTACCCGTCCTGGATCCTGTAGACAGCACAGCATTCTGGGATCAGGCCTCGCATCATCAGAGCCTTCTTCAGAGAGTCTCTGACCGTCATCCCACACCGAGCTGGGACCTGGAGGACAACAATAAGACCAGGACTGAGACCGGGACCGGGACCAGGACTAAGACCAGGACTGAGACCAGGACCAGGACTGAGACCTGGACTGAGACCAGGACCAGGACTGAGACCAGGACCAGGACTGAGACCTGGACCAGGACTGAGACCAGGACTGAGACCTGGACCAGGACCAGGACCAGGACCAGGACCAGGACTGAGACCTGGACCAGGACCAGGACCAGGACTGAGACCGGGACTGAGACCAGGACTGAGACCTGGACCAGGACTGAGACCAGGACTGAGACCTGGACCAGGACCAGGACTGAGACCGGGACCAGGACCAGGACTGAGACCGGGACCAGGACTGAGACCAGGACTGAGACCGGGACCAGGACCAGGACTGAGACCTGGACCAGGACTGAGACCAGGACTGAGACCTGGACCTGGACCTGGACCAGGACCAGGACTGAGACCAGGACTGAGACCTGGACCAGGACTGAGACCGGGACCGGGACCAGGACTGAGACCAGGACCAGGACTGAGACCGGGACCAGGACCAGGACTGAGACCAGGACCGGGACCAGGACTTATCCAGGACTGAGACCTGGACCAGGACTGAGACCGGGACCAGGACTGAGACCTGGACCAGGACTGAGACCAGGACTGAGACCGGGACCAGGACTGAGACCGGGACCGGGACTGAGACCTGGACCAGGACTGAGACCAGGACTGAGACCGGGACCAGGACCAGGACCAGGACTGAGACCGGGACCAGGACTGAGACCAGGACTGAGACCTGGACCTGGACCTGGACCAGGACCAGGACTGAGACCAGGACTGAGACCTGGACCAGGACTGAGACCGGGACCAGGACCAGGACTGAGACCGGGACCAGGACCAGGACTGAGACCGGGACCAGGACCAGGACTGAGACCAGGACCAGGACTGAGACCTGGACCTGGACCAGGACCAGGACTGACACCAGGACTGAGACCTGGACTGAGACCAGGACTAAGACCAGGACTGAGACCAGGACTGAGACCAGGACTGAGACCAGGACTGAGACTCACCACAGTCCTCTGTTTGTTGGACTAAGACCCAGATTAAGACCCGGACTAAGACCAGGACTGAGACTCACCACAGTCCTCTGTTTGTTGGACTAAGACCCAGATTAAGACCCGGACTAAGACCCGGACTGAGACTCACCACAGTCCTCTGTTTGTTGGACTAAGACCCAGATTAAGACCCGGACTAAGACCAGGACTGAGACTCACCACAGTCCTCTGTTTGTTGGGCTAAGACCCGGACTAAGACCCGGACTAAGACCCGGACTAAGACCAGGACTGAGACTCACCACAGTCCTCTGTTTGTTGGGCTAAGACCCGGACTAAGACCCGGACTAAGACCCGGACTAAGACCAGGACTGAGACTCACCACTGTCCTCTGTTTGTTGGGCAGGAAGACCCTGACGATGGGCTTCTGTGGGGAGCGAGGGTTGACCCGCCCGGCGTCGCAGGGGTTCTGGAGGACAGTTAAAGTGTTGGGGGCCGAGGGGAAGGACGGGGCCCCTCCTCCACACGCCTCCATCTTCAGATCCAAGATGGCCGCCGCAGTGGGAGACGAGGACAGGTCTGTGCCGTTCCCCATGGCCTCCAGCAGCTGCTGCTCCCTCTGCTGCAGAGCATCCAGCTTCGACGTGTACTCCTCATAGGCCTGAGACCGGGAAAGACCGGGGTTAGACCGGGTTAAACCAGAGACCAGAGACCAGAGAGAGACCGGGGTTAGACCGGGTTAAACCAGAGACCAGAGAGAGACCAAAGACCAGAGAGAGACCAGAGACAAACGTTAGACCAGAGAGAGACCAGGGTTAGACCAGAGACAGGAGAGAGACCAGGGTTAGACCTGGGTTAAACCAGGGTTAGACCAGAGTTAGACCAGAGTTAGACCAGAGTTAGACCAGGGTTAGACCAGGGTTAGAACAGAGAGAGACCAGAGAGAGACCAGAGTTAGACCAGAGAGAAACCAGGGTTAGACCAGAGTTAGACCTGGGTTAAACCAGGGTTAGACCAGAGTTAGACCAGAGAGAAACCAGAGTTAGACCAGAGTTAGACCTGGGTTAAACCAGGGTTAGACCAGAGTTAGACCAGAGTTAGACCAGAGAGAGACCAGAGTTAGACCAGAGTTAGACCAGAGAGAGACCAGAGTTAGACCAGAGTTAGACCTGGGTTAAACCAGAGTTAGACCAGGGTTAGACCAGAAAGAGACCAGAGTTAGACCAGAGTTAAACCAGGGTTAGACCAGAGTTAGACCAGAGTTAGACCAGGGTTAGACCAGAGAGAGACCAGAGAGAGACCAGAGAGAGAGACCAGAGAGAGAGACCAGAGAGAGAGACCAGAGAGAGACCAGAGTTAGACCAGAGTTAGACCAGAGTTAGACCAGGGTTAAACCAGGGTTAGACCAGAGTTAGACCAGGGTTAAACCAGGGTTAGACCAGAGTTAGACCAGAGTTAGACCAGAGTTAGACCAGGGTTAGACCAGGGTTAGACCTGCCTGTCCATGCTCCTAAACCCACTCTCACCTCTAAATAAATAGACGGAGGGTTGTGTTCTCCTCCGAACTTGTCCAACAGAGCCTCGAGATGTTCTTGGGTCAGCTTTATCATCTGTTTGATGTTCCAGATCTGTGAGAGAGAAAACAGAATCATCAGCATGAGTCTGTAAACTTAGATCAGTTCTGGATGTGGTTTTAAACTCAGAGATACTTCAGAGGGGTTTAGGTTCTTTAATGTCCCTGGAAAGAAGGAGCTTGACGTGAGCACAATTGTTTGCAGTGTAAGATGAAAATGAAGTACTTTGAAAACACAACAAACATGCGGCTCATTTAACGCGACATCACCATCATTAGTTATTTCTGAAACACACAACAAGCAGGTTACTATTACTGTGTGTTTTAGTGATTGATCAGAGTTCAGACATGCGCTCTTGAACAGCTTTTATGATTCTAAAGATTTACAAAGTACTGTTGCACTATTAAGACTGTCTATGTATTTTATATTAACTGTTTTGAAATGTGTTTGAATTGTTGAATTCAACACAACTATATCACTTGTGTTTTAAAAATGTCAAAGCTATACCTTTCAGGTCCACCCTCAAACCCATCTAAAACCTGTTCAAATCCATCTAAAACCTGTTCAAACCCATGTAACACCTGTTCAAATCCATCTAAAACCTTTTCAAACCCATGTAACACCTGTTCAAATCCATCTAAAACCTGTTCAAACCCATCTAAAACATGTTCAAATCCATCTAAAACCTGTTCAAACCCATCTAAAACATGTTCAAATCCATCTAAAACCTTTTCAAACCCATGTAACACCTGTTCAAATCCATCTAAAACCTGTTCAAACCCATCTAAGACCTGTTCAAACCCATCTAAAACCTGTTCAAACCCATCTAAAACCTGTTCAAACCCATCTAAAACCTGTTCAAATCCATCTAAAACCTGTTCAAACCCATCTAAAACCTGTTCAAATCCATCTAAAACCTGTTAAAATCCATCTAAAACCTGTTCAAATCCATCTAAAACCTTTTCAAACCCATGTAACACCTGTTCAAATCCATCTAAAATCTGTTCAAACCCATCTAAAACCTGTTAAAATCCATCTAAAACCTGTTCAAATCCATCTAAAACCTTTTCAAACCCATGTAACACCTGTTCAAATCCATCTAAAACCTGTTCAAATCCATCTAAAACCTGTTAAAATCCATCTAAAACCTGTTCAAAACCATCTAAAACATGTTCAGATCCAACTAAAACCTGTTCAGATCCATCTAAAACCTTCAGAGGTCTAGAGGAGTCCAGGCCTTGACCTGTTGGGACTGTTGTAGAGCAACACAGTATTAGGCTGGTGGTCATAATGTTATTAAGACTCTCTTTAGAGACGACACTTGTAAAATCAAAATTTAAGACATTTTCTTTGGAGAGATTTGATATTGTCTCACTAAATAACGATCCATATTGTTTATGTAAAAGTCGTTCTGTTCTAATGTTCTGTTGGAGCATTCAGCCTTTATTTTACAGAACAAAACAAACACAGTTAAAATGAGCAGTCAGCTGATTGGACGATAAAGAAGATAAGAACTGAAAGGAAACCACAACACAGCCATGTTTCTGTCGAAGGCAGAGAAGAAACTCACCGACTGCTTCTGCTTTTATAGATTCAGCATTAAATACAAACACCTTATTCACAGTTTTTACACTGAATTAAACAGAATCAGAAGTCGTCACATGAAGGAGTCCAGAAAAAGTCGACGTGTGATGTGTACTCTTGTGATGTTTCTATTGCTGCTTTTCACAGAGTTTCATTGTGCTGTCTACATTTGGTTTTGTGATTTTTATCATTATTAATATTATTATTATTACATTATTGCATTATTTTAGTGTTCCATCTAACATCTGCAGCATGTTTTAACCAATATCTACAATAATTTAGCTGCTGCTTATAACTGTGTGATTTTATTACATTTGAATACACTTTCTGAACCCGTCTGTCTGATCTAACTCTAACCCGTGGGGCCAAAGTGGGGCTGTCATGTTTTGTGACTGAAATTGCACTGGTTTCCCGTAAAGACGGTCGAGCACCCACTGATGGTAGCCTCTTCCATTGAAGAGGGGCCAGTGCTCACTTTAACTTTTAAAATGAAAGCGTCTTAGGTTTGTGCATTTGTAAATCCAGAGCTGGTCCTATTTTGATGGATTTTTGAACGGTCTGAGGCCCTACCTCGAACTACTGCCTCACAGCAGAAGGTCCTGAGTTCGATCCTCAGCGACCAACTCCCTTCATCCAAACACATGCATATAGAGGTCAACTGGTTAATCTAAAGTGTCCATTTTAACCTCAAAGGCCAAAGCCGTGACCCCTGACAGGACCAAGAGGAAGAAAATGAATGACAAAACACATGAAAACTATCCTTTTGGCCTAATTCTGTCATATTTTACACTGTTGATTACTATGCACTGTTATGAGAAAAATAAACTCAAAACCCTGTGTACAGCAATGATTTATCTCCTGTTATCCAAGCATCAGCCTCATTTCTAAGCTGGGACACATTCATCGCTGTAAGAATAACAAATGTCAACAGTAAGAACAAGAGCCGGTCTAAAGCACAAAGTGTTAACCTCAGGTGAAAAAAACCCCCTTGTGTCTTCCTTTTTCTGAGGAATGTACAAGAACAGTTTGACACAAGCTGGAGCTGAATCTGGAGAAGTTGATGCTGTGTAGGTTTATTTTACTTCTATATTTGTCAAACAGTGCATTATTTCACATAAAGAAGCCCAAAGACAGTCCAAGACCAAAGGATCCATTCAGAAAGTGCCTCTGAAGTGTTTGAACTGAAGCTTTGTCTAATCTGAAAACATAATCTGACTAAGATTTAATGCTGCGTCTGATTCAAAAGAATTTCCACTTGATCTGTCTTTACCATTGATTCTCTTCAGCCACTTTAACATTTTATTTTGCCTTTTCAAACACAAATTACTGTCCTTTCACCTTCACCCTTTTTTGTCTTTAGTTGTGCACATTTTACGTAGATTTTTCTCAAACACCAAACCTCAGTATTTATAAAGTCCTAACCGCAGTCTGTGCCAGTCTTTTGAGGTTCCTTATGTGATGTAGTACATTTTTGAACTAAATTAAGCTGTTTTGTTTCTGAGAGTCAACTCTACAAATATATACAGCATCTGTGAGCAGCCAGAGTCAGGACCAGGAGCTAAACACTGCAGTCGGCTGAGAAAAGAAGAACTGAAGGCACCAGGGCCTCGCTCGGACGCCGTTAAACGTACGCACAGCTCAAGTACGCTCCGAGTCACTCAACACACATTATTTATTATTACACACCTTTGACGGGCCCCGGGGCCTCACTCTGAGTCTAAAAAACGAAGTCATGGTTGTGACACGACGCGACCACTTCCCATGAGTCTCTGCAGCCAAACGTAAACTCTATGACTGAGAAGCTACAAATTAATGTTTTGGTAAATATAACTTAAAAAGGAGGTAGTGTCAACAAGGTTTAAAGTCCCGTGTTATTCTCCCATATTAGCCCTACTCTAGTCCAGGTTTAGTCTTGTTTTGGACCTGGTTTCAGGCTCAGTGGGTAATGCACCGAGATAAATAGCTGCCTACATCTGAAATTAACACCAATGACATGAATTTAGGAGCAAAAGCTTTGAGTTAAGGTTAATCTGCAGTTGTAAATGTGTTTTAAGAGTTCGATTTTACTCAGACTAAAACAGAAAATTAATTAAATAAGCGTCCTGTGTCTGCTTTGATGGAATTGATCAACTTTATTAATAAATATTGGAAGATAATAGAGAGTCCTGGACCTCAGTGACCTCACTGCTGCGCACACAATGAGCACGACTTGTGTTTTTAACCATCATTATTGTCCTAAACACCTCTCGGACCAGTTTGGCGTTAGTCCACGGTTCATACGGATCCCCGGCTGCAGTGAACCCCGCGGACACCGTCCTCCAGCGGCTCCAGCCCCGTGTCCTCCGCGGACTGAGAGGAGCTGGCGCAGGCTACAGCTGCAGTGAAGCCCGGGCCTGACACAAACCCTCCACACGGGCTCCCACCGCCGGGACCCGCGCTCTCCCCGCGGTTTAACCCGGGTCCGGTGATGGACACACGGGCAGGAGCCGTCGTCCATCGTCCTGCCTCCGAATCCGGACCGGCCGCTGTTTCCCGATCCTTCTGCCCGTCCCGGAGCAGCCTGTTCCCGGGCCCTTTCTGCGCTAACAGCCGCTAACGCCGCTAACCACACGCACTTCCAGAGCGGTCTCGCCCGGGTTTAGTGATGTTCAGACGGGTTCAAGGTGTCATCCATCGCCCTGCCTCCTTCTCTGAGGCTCTGCCCCTGAACCTGCCGCTGTTTCCAGGCCGTTCCCATCATTTAGCCGCTTCTCCCCGGGCTCCTTCCTTCTCTGACGGACGCTAACCGCTGCTAACGGCCGCTGACAGCCCCTCGCTCCACGGTCCCGTCCTCCTCTCCGCGGTGGTCCCCGGAGGAGCCCCCCGGAGCGGACACTGTTCCCCGGTCATCCCCCGCCTTCAGCAGCCTCTCACCGGGCCCATACGCCGCTAACGGCCGCTAACGGGCGCTAACCTCCGCCGCTAACCTCCTACCTCCGCCGCAGGTCCCTTACCTCCTCGTCCTGCGGGCCCCCGGGGAGCCCCGCCGAGCAGCCGGAGTCCAGCCTGGAGCCCAGCCCGCTGCCCAGCTCCTCCAGGCCCCGCTCCCGGCCCGGCTCCCGCTCCACGGCGTCTCCGTTAAACACGGCCGGTGGGGACTCGGCGCTGCTCAACGCCGCCATTTTAAACTGCGAGAAACACAGTGGAAACTAATGAGGAGAGCGCGGCCGGTAGAGGGCGCTGCCGGCGCTGCCTCTGGAATAATAATAATATTAATAATAATGATAACAGTAATTACAACAATAATGATAATAGTAATTACAAAAATAATGATAATAATAATAATGATAACAGTAATAACAATCATAATTACAATAATGATAATATAATAATAATGATAATCATAATTGTAATGTTAATAATAAGGTAACAATAATAATAATAATAAAAATTATCATGTAATAATAACAATAATAATTATGATAATAATAATAATAATAATAATAATAATAATAACAACAATAATAATAGTAATAATAATAGTTTAATAGTTTTATTAATCATTTTATTTGACATCCGTCTACAGCTTTTGGGTAAAAACCATAACCGTGTCTATAGAGAAAAGTAAACAGGTCACTCTAATAATAATAATAATAATAGTTTTATTAATAATCGTATTAATCATCTATTTACAGCTTTTATGGATCCGCCTTCAAGTGTAACTGTCAAAACGACTGAAGCACTTGCTGTGGAAGGCAAAATTAAAAATGGAACTGCTGTTCTTTGTGGATCTGTGTTGAATTTAACCAAAAACTTAAACGTAAAGTAAAATACAAGTGGAACATGCATAAACAAAAACAGCATTTAATAACAGAAAACTGTAGGCCACATATAACATGTAATAAAAAGTGAATGGAATGAGTATGATACCGAGTACTGAGTAACTGTGAACTGTCTGGTCCCACTGATCACTGCAGACCACCAATTTACCTTTTTAAAGCCCTTCGTTTCTTGAAGTGATGAGGTACACACATATACTCTGTGTTTGTGGATATATTTCATGATACAGTAAAGATAAACCAAAGTTACTGTCCAATATTTGAGAAAAAGGATGGGACTCAGTCAGAGTTCAGTCAATAAACATGAGTCTCTCTAAGTCTCCTCCCAAACCAGCCTAGGGACCTCTCCTGCTTCGCTTTCATTAAAAAAATAAAACCAGACCAGTTTTTCCTCCAAAATACTAATCCATTTGACCAAACTGAAGTTTAGAGTTTAGCGTTAGCTTAGCTGTGACTTCAGCGTCAGGACGACAATTATCTCCTCCTCGTTAAACATTACGTGATTGAATTGACAGTATTTATCTGTGTTTTACGTTGCCTCCCTTTTCTCTGTTGATGCTTTTCTTTTTTCAGCTGTTTCTCTGTTAAAAGACATATTCAGCTGAAAATACACTTTATCTGCAGCTATTAAACTTCCTGGAACGTCATGTGACAAGTGTCGACCAATGGGAGCGCTCCTTTTGGAGCATGTGATTGTCCAAGGTTTTCTGTTCCTGAATAGAGGTTCTCATCTGTTACAATCCCTTACAATAAACAGGAGATGGATCAGAAAGACTGTTTTTACACAAATTATTGATTTTACAATAAACTATTTGGGTTTAAACAATTTTCACAACGAGAAGAAAAAAATATCAGGCACAGTCTATTTAAAAAAAATTATGAAGTCCTGCCGTTCTTCTGTATGTCTCTGTGATTCGCCCAAACTCAAGACTCTGGGCTGAAGAAATAATAATAATAATGATAATAATAATAAAACAATACTTACTCTCAATGTAAGAAATAAGCAGCTGAGATTTAAACAAGTCAACAACAACAGTTTGGACAATAATTCAGAGTTTACTTCATCATTGACAGAAAACAACACATATTTCAACATAAAAAACAGAGGAATATAAGCGACAGATGTTGAAGTCCGTTACTAAAGCCTGTCACTTCTTCTTTCCCGCTCTTTTTCCTTCTCCTTTTTTGGGTTTGCCTTTGCCTTTGAGTTTTCTCAGTCGTCTCATCTCCTCCTTAAAGTCTTCATGTTCATCTCTGAAAACAAAAGCAAAGATTTTTTCAGACATTTCATTTTACCCACTAAAAAATAAACAAAATCTGAAAATCGTGTGAAGCCCACCCAGTTTTTCACCAAACCCACAGAAGAACTGATGTTAAATAGTGCCCTGTTTAATATTTTAAACCTGCTCTGCAGCTGATTACATCTGACGTGAGCTGGACGCTGTGAGGTTTTATATCTCTCTTTTTTCATCAGAACCAAGACATGTACAGCAGCAACAGAATATGTGTGTTTTACGTCTGTCAATGAAAGAAAAACCTACTTAAATAAGACTATTTTTTGTAAACCCACATAAAATATGAATAATTAAGAGTTTTTGATCCATAAAACTATTTCAATAAGTGTCTGAAAACAGAAACATGAGTTCGAATGTCTAGAGTTAGAGTGTGTGGAAAATATTCACTACTTTTCTAAAATAAAATTTTAAGACCCAACATGTTTCTTTCTAAAAGAAAAAGAGAAAACTATGTTTCTGGTTAAATACACAGGAAGTCTTGAGTGAAGCATTATGGGAAACGGGGTTTGAGCCACTAGTACGAGCTAATCAATAAAACAGAACGCAGCTCTCATAAATGATAACTCAATGATTTATATCAACAGGATTAACGTCATGAAGTCTGTAATCGCACCGACAAACTGTGGTATTAAAAACAGAACTGAGGCTCTCTCAGGCTCTGCTCGTTAAAATACAAGCCTCATGTTCCCCGACAGCGCCGTCTACTAGTGCTTTCTTTAATCTCTGTTTTAAGTCCATATGTGTGTTGTTGGTTTTTTTACATTTTGTACAAATCCAAATGTAAACAGCACACAGAACATAAGGCTTAAACCTAAACCTTCATATTTTTCTGAGATGAGCCCTGACAGTGCTTCACTCGTCTCTGTTTTGACTCTTTCATATAAACCAGATATTTTTGAGAATCCAGATCTGTCCTGTACCTGAAGAGCCCCATGAACCGGAGCTTCTGCGTCATGGCGTAGTAGATCTTGTGCTGCGGATACCAGTCGTACACGTCCTTCCTTTGGGCCATAGGCGGTTCCTGGAACAGACGCACCACCTTCAGGGACCTGGAGTCTGTGGGACGCACCACCTCTCCAAAGATCTGAGCGCTGAGGCGGGCCATCCTCAGGGCGTAGCTCGACAGACCCGCCATCGTCCGTCTGCAGCAGCTCAGGGAAAACCTGGAGACAGAAATCAAAATCAGGCACATTTATCCACTTTAAAAAACCCACTGTGGGAATTAATGATATAATTATGATGATAATAACTTCCAGGAGTTTGTTTTTTTCACTAAGACACTAAAAAGTATCACCAAGGAAAACTGCTAATGCTCGAGGCAATTAAAACTCCAACTAAAAGCACTTTAAAATATCTCAATTCTAAGTAAAACCTGTTCAGGACCAAATAAAGCTTTTTAAAGCTTTTCATAGACCAGCTAAAACATCATGAAGCCAACCATCACCGCTTTAAACCTGTTAAAATGCCACTAAAACAGCTTAAAATCTTTTCTTGTCCATCTAAAACCACTTAGAATCTGTTGAAGTAAAACAATTTAAACCTTTCAAAGACCAACTAAAACAACATAAAGCCTGTTAAACATCCAACTTTAGGTGCTTAAAACATGTTAAAGTCTAACTTAAACCTTTTCAAATGCAACAAAAATGACTTTGGAGCAAGATCAGGACCATATTCATTTCTAAATCCCAGCTACAGACTGTTGCATTGAATTGTGAGTAAAATGCCCACATCTATCAGTATAGCAGCAGTTTGACATCAGGTCCCAGGATGTTCCCATTATCCACCAATTATCCACAGAAAACACACTTCTAATAAGACAAATAGTTTTTTTCTTATAGGATTCTGCTGCTTCAAAATCTTCAGGAATCTAAAAGGATTTAATACCTAACTTTTTAACGGGACATACCTCAGAATATCACATAAAGGCCTAAGCCACAGACAAAACAAAAACAGGACCATATTTACCTTCCACTGAAAAAAACACCTGTTTCTGGGATAAATCCCTCAGAAACAGGTCAAACTCTCAGTCTTCAGTGAAACCTCAGTGACTTTAGCCTCTGGAGCTAAAGCTAACCTCAGAAAACACCCTCTTCCAACACTTTCTCATTAAATCTCATTATTTATGTCGTTCATTAATCTTTTCTCAGAATTATCTCCGCATTTTTATCAAACTAACACCTCCTCCTGGTTCTGTTTTCTCCTAAAAGTAAAGTAATCTCAGCGCTGTCTCTTTCTGAAGGAGTCACACTGAAGACAGGTCCGTCTCTGTTTCTGTTCCGTGTTTCTCGCTGGTTTTAAAAAAGGTTCCTTCATTTTTTTTTCTCGTATTTTTTTCTGCTGCGTGTCGCCCCCTGCTGTTTTGGAGAATATCACGTCATTACTCTGTGAATAAAAATAAAATTAAATAAAATTAAATAATTCACTTTGAGAAGGGACAGGGTAATTTTATTATTCAGTGTTTGGCCAGTCCTCTTAAAGCTGCTTCAGAAAAAAGATTTGGAGGTTTTCATTTAAACATAAAAAGTGGGTTTACATTTACTGATGCAAATACATTTCGGATAAACAAATACGTGACAAATACTGCAGCAGGAGAAGACAGTAATAAAGAGGCTATTGGTTCATCTTGTAATGTTTCTACTTTTATTCACATCACAGTATTTTATTTTCCTGCTGTGTTTCCAGGTCTTTTGATTCATTCATCTTCCGTTTAGGCCCATTAGGGGTCAGGGGTCACTGGAGCCTATCCCAGCAGCTTTGGGCCTGATGGACACTGTTACTAGGTCTTGATCTGGGAAATCAGTTCCTTTTCATACATTCAACCCAGATGTAATCATGTTTATTTCACAGGGACGCTCCCCCGACTTGTTTTTTGTTTGAACACACACGGAGCTAACACGGAGCTAACACGGAGCTAACAGACAAACGAGTCGACTCCTTCTTATTGCTCTAATAAGTGATTCGAACATGTGCAACTGAACCAAACAGAAGAAAGTGAAGCACAAACAGCTCCAGACGATCACGAGGAACGTTTACTGACTGAGTTCACACGTCACAGCGACCTGGCTCCAACAACTGGTTCTTAAAGGGTTAGAATAATCCAAACAAAACTTCTACAAAAATCTATTAAACAATATTAACTTGTCCCTAAAGATATATATATTTTCAGGACTTTCTATTTTCCAGCTCTAGACCTTTATGTAAAATCTTCAAGACTTGTCTAAAGCCCAAACCTCTTAAACAGGGTCAAAGTGTCTTCTTCACATTTCACTCTGTGGCCTGTAGAGGGCAGCACATCACCAGCTCCATCACTTTTCATGGAGCAAACGAAGAGTCATGTTTTATTAAATGTGACAGATGGTTTAGTTTGGTCATTTCTCAGTTCATCCGAGGCCGCTGCAGATGGATTATTTATTTTCATGACATTACATTTAATACATGCTTTTTTGTAGTAAATGCCACAGTAAAGAAAACCAAGTCAAACCAGGACAAGACCTAGGTCCAGATCCGTGTTTGAGAAGTGAACAGTTCAAATTATGACAAAGGTCTGCTCATAATGTCCTCCTTAAAAATAATATTAGAAAAGGAGCCACATATTCACCTCCAGCTCCTGACCCCTGACCCCTAACCCCTAACCCCTAATCCAGTCTGACTTCAGAGGCAGTGACAGAGTAAAACTTTCCACAGCTCGTCTCTGAGCGGTTCAGGAGAGTCTGGACCTGAGTCCGACCCAGGACCAGTCTCTGATGAACAGCTGCAGAAGAGGAGCGTCTGATGGAGGCTGCGCGCGCACGTACACACACACCGCGGCCTCTGATTGGTCGGTTTTGAGGCCTGGTGAAGCAGCTGCCGTCATCCCTTTACACGTGCACGCGCTGCGGGCTCGTGCACCGCTCTGCTCCGCGGACTGCGCCTCTTCAGGTTTTTACAGGAGACAACTGTGAATGACGCGTTAGAGCCGAGACAGTAGGCGTTTAGTCTGAGGAGGTCTGAGGAGGTCTGAGGGGGTCTGAGGCGGACTCTGAGGCGGTGTGTGTGTGCAGCCGCGGAGGAGCAGGTCTGATGTGTGTTGGTGCTGTGTCCGGCAGATGGACGCCGCTCGAGGCTGACGCACGCCTCTCTGCCGCTGCCGCCGCCGCTGCCGCTCCTCTCTGGCTCCCTCTGGATGTGTTCTCGCGCTGAGGACGTGATGTGAGCCGCTCCGGAGCTGTCCGTGCTGAGCTGATGCGGCTGTGAGACGCCATGGCCGCCGGGAGGTTCCTGCTGTACGCCGGGCTGTCGCTGTCTCTGTGCGCGCTGGCGATGCTCGCGGTGGCGATGTGCTCGGATCACTGGTACGAGACCGACGCCAGGCGGTACCGCGAGCGCTGCCGCAGCTTCACGAGCCGCCGCAAAGACCCGGGCTTCATCTACATCCCCAACAACAGCCTGCCGCTGCGCGCCGCCCGCGGTGACCACCGCCTGCCGCTGAGCCGCAGCCGCAGGCAGCTGTTCGCCATGAGCGCCGCGGACGAGTGCAGCCGCCAGTACAACTCCACCAACATGGGCCTGTGGCGGCGCTGCCACCGCCAGGGCTTCGACCCGGAGCTGGAGGAGCGCATCAGGAAAGGTACGGGGGCTCGGGGGGCTCGGGGGGCTCGGGTTAGTGATGGATGTGAGGAGCAGAGGGCGGACAAGGGCAAAGGCTCGGTCCAGGTCCGGGTCTGGTTCTGTCTCGGGTCTAGCTCAGGTCTAGGCCCGTGTTCTCTGTGTGTTCCTGGAGCTGTCTGTGGTTCTGCTCTGGACTGAGGCCTGCAGCTGAGGTAAACCAGGTCTGGGCCTAAACATCAGCCTCACTTTCATTTCATTATTTACATCTTTCTCAAGGGTCTAGTTTGAACAGGTTCTAGTTGGTTTTAAACTGGTTTTAGTTGGATTTGACCAGGTTCTATGTTTATGCTGTTTTTCTCTGACAGTGCTGTACAGTCAGGTCTGGAGTGTATTTATTTCTGAAGCTCATTTGGATCATCTTTTGGAGCTGTTTCTGAAACCGTCGAGACTGAATATTTAACAGAGTTTTGTTTTGAACATTTCATATTTTGTTTGATGTCTTTGTCCAAAAACTCAGAAACACCTTGAGTCACCTTTTCACTGAAATCATGAATGAAGCTTCAGAGTTGTTTTCACTTTGTGTTATATTTATTTGTCATTATTGGATTCTTTTATTGTATTGTGTAAACACACTCAGGAGGTTCCTTCATTGCTCTTCCATGGAGCGTGATGGGAGTGAGTGCATCAAAAATGCTTGAGGAACAAAGGCAGCACTGTTCACTTACGTCACGATTACGGCTCCACTTTTAACACTTTTGCAGATTTTCTGGAGACACTTGGGCTCCTCAGTTGGACGAGGGTTTAGTGAGAATCAGCTCGTGCCAGGTTTTTCTGAGAGTTTCTGTGATTCGTGGACGTTCCCATCGACAGGAGAAGAGTGAGGGTTGAATCTGAGCTTTAGAACCAGGTCTGATGGACACACACAGGTTAAAATCACAAAATAAAAGACTTCAGAGCAGGTCGGCTCAAATAAGTGACATATTCTCTTTTATTTTCAAAAGCTTTGGTCACATGATCAGATACAGAGACTAGACAACAACATAAGTGTATCTTTAATTTGAACAGGTTTTAGTCAGATTTGAACAGGTTTTAGATGAATTTGAACAGGTTTTAATTGAATTTAACCAAGTTTTAGTTGGATTTGAACAGGTTTTAGATGGATTTGAACAGGTTTAAGGTGAATTGGAACAGGTTTTAGTTGGATTTGAACAGGTTTTAGATGGATTTAAACAGGTTTTAGCTGGATTTGAACAGGTTTTAGATGGATTTGAACAGGTTTTAGCTGGATTTGAACAGGTTTTAGTTGGATTTGAACAGGTTTTAGTTGGATTTGAACAGGTTTTAGCTGGATTTGAGCAGGTTTTAGCTGGATTTGAACAGGTTTTAGCTGGATTTGAACAGGTTTTAGATGGATTTGAACAGGTTTTAGCTGGATTTGAACAGGTTTTAGTTGGATTTGAACAGGTTTTAGTTGGATTTGAACAGGTTTTAGCTGGATTTGAACAGGTTTTAGCTGGATTTGAACAGGTTTTAGCTCATGTATGTGGTGTTTTCGTCTGCTCAGACTCAGACTCAGATGTGAGTCTTTAACAGAGCTGGATCTGATCGTCGCAGCTGCGTTTCTTTAAAGACACCATCTGCAGTTTTTATCAATGACGGCTCTGTTTCTGCAGAAAACTCCTTCGGCTCCAGACCAGGACCAGCTCGGACTCACACAGGTTTTAATGGGATTTGAACAGGTTTCAGTTGGATGTCAAAGTGTTTTCGTTGAATGAAAAAGGGTTTTAGATGAATTTGAACAGGTTTGAGTTGGGTTTAAAAGGGTTTTAGTTTGATTTGAACAGGTTTGAGTTGGACGTTGTGTATTGGAGTTATGGTGAATGCTTTTATTTTGAAGGCACTATGAACAGGTGATAAATACAGGTGTGTTTGGTGAGAAGCAGCAGACGCCGTCGTTCTTTGACTAATAAACCTTCACAAACCCAAAGAAACCTGGACAGTCATCTTTTGAGTTTTAGTTTGAGTTCAGCCAAGAAAAGTATTACAAATAATATCAGGATGACATTTTTACCTTCGAAGCATCATACAGGCTTTACTCCAGAGAAAGAGCTTCCTGTAAAGAAACCCTCGCTGTCACACAATACTCAGATTTCCCACTGACCTTAAACGCACCAAAACCAATTTTACATTCATGCAAATGTTCACAAATCTGAGAAACTCGTGTAAAACATTCAACACAGATTTCTGAACAGGTTTTAGTTGGATTCAAACAGGTTTTAGTTGGATTTGAAAAGACTTTAGTTGGATTTAAACATGTTTTAGTTGGATTTAAACATGTTTTAGTTGGATTTGAACAGGTTTTAGTTGGATTTGAAAAGACTGTAGTTGGATTTAAATATATTTTAGTTGGATTTTATCAGATTTTAGTTGGATTTGATCAGGTTTTAGTTGGATTTGAACAGGTTTTAGTTGAACTGGAACAGGTTTTAGTTGGATTTAAACATGTTTTAGTTGGATTAGAACAGGTTTTAGTTGGATTGGACCAAGTTTTAGTTGGATTTGAACAGGTTTTAGTTGGATTTGAACAGGTTTTAGTTGGATTTGAGCAGGTTTTAGTTGGATTTTAACAGGTTTTAGTTGGATTTGAGCAGGTTTTAGTTGGATTTTAACAGGTTTTAGTTGGATTTTAACAGGTTTTAGTTGGATTTGAGCAGGTTTTAGTTGGATTTAACAGGTTTTAGTTGTATTTGAGCAGGTTTTAGTTGGATTTAACAGGTTTTAGTTGGATTTGAACAGGTTTTAGTTGTATTTGAACAGGTTTTAGTTGGATTTGAACAGGTTTTAGTTGGATTTAACAGGGGTGGGATGCAGATGGAGGGTGGACACAGTGAGATGGAGTTCACATCGTTCACAAATGGCTCTGAAAAGATCAGTTTACTCTGAGTCCAGAGGGTCATGGGTTTAAATAAACGAGTGATTTTAAAGAGAGTCTCCAGGAAACGCCTACGACGACAAAAATGAATAGAATCAATGGAAAAAACGAATATTATTGTTTTATATGAATATTTAAACCCAATGAAGCCTTTGTTTTCATAAAGACCCTCTCGATTTAGTGGAATGTCTCTGTTTGAAGAGGTTTTAGTTGGATTTGAACAGGTTTCAGTTGGATTTGAGCAGGTTTTAGCTGGATTTGAACAGGTTTGACTGTTTCTGACGCAGTTAGAGCCTCACATATTGTACTTTTCTACATGTATGAGCCTGTTCCGGTCCTTCCTCTCAGATATTGTTGAGTCTGAGTAGTTTCTCTGAAGCCGAGCGACGGCTGCAGCAGGTGTCGAGTTCTGGAAACGTCTGAATTATTAAAAACACGAGGCTCTCGGTCGACTCTGAGCCTCTCTGACCACAGCTGCTCAGTGTCGCACCACAACATCATAAAGGAACTAAAACCGTTCAGCAACAGTGTAAATGATTCATCAGAGAAAATAAAAACACAGATAAAATGGTGAAAAGGTGTTATTTTATCTTCACGTGTCTTTAGTGTCGACTGCAGCGTAACCGTGGTAATGGGGTCGGAGTCGCGGCCCGGTTCTGCCTCGTCTCCGTTCGTTAAAGGGCAGCTCTGAGCCCGGACCTGACTCACGCCGGAGTCACGGACCTCGGGCCTCGTCTTCAGAAACAACAACAGGCTGATGTTTCCTTCAGGAACAACTCAGCGATGAGAGAAGGTCCACGGCTCGGAGCCTCGTCGACAACAACAACAACAACGTTAAAGACGAACAGTCAGAGATGAACCCGTCTGTGTCTCAGTCTGTGGCTTCATCTGGAGCACATTCTTCACTTTTAAACAAGAACAAATAAAACTCACAGTCTTTGTTGCTCCACCAGGTCCCACCCTCTTACACACTTCACTATAGAGTATTGATCCATTCATCAAAAACATTATTCTCAGATTAATTCAGAGTAAAAATAATTGTTAGTTGCAGCCCTCAATGTCACACAAAAACTAGGTTCAGTTTGGTCCAGTTTGGTCCAGTTTGGTTCAGTTTGGTTCAGTTTGGTCCAGTTTGGTCCAGTTTGGTTCAGTTTGGTCCAGTTTGGTCCAGTTTGGTCCAGTTTGGTTCAGTTTGGTCCAGTTTGGTTCAGTTTGGTCCAGTTTGGTCCAGTTTGGTTCAGTTTGGTCCAGTTTGGTCCAGTTCGGTTCAGTTTGGTCCAGTTTGGTCCAGTTTGGCTCAGTTTGGTCCAGTTTGGTTCAGTTTGGTCCAGTTTGGCTCAGTTTGGTTCAGAGGCTTGTGTTTCCACTGAGCTGTGTCCAGAGAGAGATTAGAAGCTGCTGCAGGAAAAACTGAAGAAGAGTCTTTCTAAACTTTTCGAGCCTGACTCAGTTCTGTTTCTGTTTGTTTTTGTTTCTGTTTAATGCAGCGGAGAGTTCATTAGCATTTATTATTTACATATTAGTATTTTGTGGTAAAAATCGGTCCAGTTTGACCTTTTTTAAAATAAAAGAAGCAGGAAAGTTGTTGTTGAGTCTGAGACAAAACACTAAATCAGATCAAATGTCGTGGACTGGTTTTCTCTTTTATTGAAGAGTTTATCTGCTTCGTTCCCTCAGCGTCAGAGTCGGGGAGAGTTCTGTGGATAAGGCGCTCGTTGTGGGAGATAATCGGGAGTTTGTTCGGAGTCGGGAGCGTTTTTGGAGCAGGTCTCGGTGCAGCTGTGGTCCGAGCAGAAAAAGGAGCTGATTGATGAGAAATGAGCTCAAAGACGACGAGGACAGAGGAAGAAGAGGGACGAGGATGAAGAGGATGATGAGGAAGAGAAGGAGGCAGTGTTTCAGACTGAGACACATCTGAGGATTCAGATCTGCTCAGGTCTGTGTTATTTATGTCGATATTCCACAAACAGCAACAGTTTTCATTATTATTTGAATCATGTAGGACTCTGTGATCGGTCCTTTAGACTCAGTCCTGTCTGTGATCGGTCCTTTAGACTCAGATCTGTCTGTGATCGGTCCTTTAGACTCAGTCCTGTCTGTGATCGGTCCTTTAGACTCAGTCCTGTCTGTGATCAGTCCTTTAGTCTCAGTCCTGTCTGTGATCGGTCCTTTAGACTCAGTCCTGTCTGTGATCAGTCCTTTAGTCTCAGTCCTGTCTGTGATCAGTCCTTTAGTCTCAGTCCTGTCTGTGATCGGTCCTTTAGACTCAGACCTGTCTGTGATCAGTCCTTTAGTCTCAGTCCTGTCTGTGATCGGTCCTTTAGACTCAGTCCTGTCTGTGATCAGTCCTTTAGTCTCGGTCCTGTCTGTGATCAGTCCTTTAGACTCAGTCCTGTCTGTGATCGGTCCTTTAGACTCAGTCCTGTCTGTGATCGGTCCTTTAGACTCAGTCCTGTCTGTGATGGGTCCTGCTCCTGTGATGGAGACAGATGTTGGGACTGATCAGGGTCACAGGTCACAGGTCACAGAGGTCACTGCTCCTCTGAGGAACTACATCTGGATTTATGCATTTTACTTACTTTTATTTATTTATTTATTTAACAAATAAGATAAGATACACTTTATTGATCCATGGGGGAAATGACTGCAGTTGAATTGTCCTATTGGTCAGTTTGGTTAGCATTAGCATTAGCACTAGCATTAGCATTAGCACTAGCGAACAACATGTTTCTTGTACACATCTCTTTCACCTTTTGTTGTTTCATTAAAACTAGAAAAATGAACTAAAAACTCTAAACTAACTCTTCTGTCAGATTTGGGTCCGATCTTTTTGTCGGCGAAGGGCGCTTAGTCAGTGACGGACGATGGATGTGCCCTCCTCCACTGGAGCAGGGGTGGGGCAGGTGTGGAGGAGGCGTGGGGCAGGCGTGGTGCAGGTGTGGGGCAGGTGTTGATCAGGTGTAGGGCAGATGTGGAGGAGGCGTGGGGCAGGCGTGGATCAGGTGTGGAGCAGGTGTGGGGCAGGTGTTGATCAGGTGTGGATCAGGTGTGGGGCAGGTGTTGGGCAGGTGTGGATCAGGTGTGGATCAGGTGTGGGGCAGGTGTGGATCAGGTGTGGGGCAGGTGTTGGGCAGGTGTGGGGCAGGTGTTGGGCAGGTGTGGATCAGGTGTGGAGCAGGTGTGGGGCAGGTGTTGATCAGGCGTGGATCAGGTGTGGAGCAGGTGTGGGGCAGGTGTTGATCAGGTGTGGATCAGGTGTGGGGCAGGTGTTGGGCAGGTGTGGATCAGGTGTGGATCAGGTGTGGGGCAGGTGTGGATCAGGTGTGGGGCAGGTGTTGGGCAGGTGTGGGGCAGGTGTTGGGCAGGTGTGGATCAGGTGTGGATCAGGTGTGGAGCAGGTGTGGATCAGGTGTGGGGCAGGTGTTGGGCAGGTGTGGGGCAGGTGTGGATCAGGCGTGGATCAGGTGTGGAGCAGGTGTGGATCAGGTGTGGATCAGGTGTGGGGCAGGTGTTGATCAGGTGTGGATCAGGTGTGGATCAGGTGTGGGGCAGGTGTGGATCAGGTGTGGGGCAGGTGTTGGGCAGGTGTGGATCAGGTGTGGAGCAGGTGTGGGGCAGGTGTTGATCAGGTGTGGATCAGGTGTGGAGCAGGTGTGGAGCAGGTGTTGGGCAGGTGTTGGGCAGGTGTGGATCAGGTGTGGATCAGGTGTGGAGCAGGTGTGGAGCAGGTGTGGATCAGGTGTGGATCAGGTGTGGATCAGGTGTGGGGCAGGTGTGGAGCAGGTGTTGGGCAGGTGTGGATCAGGTGTTGATCAGGTGTGGATCAGGTGTGGATCAGGTGTGGGGCAGGTGTTGGGCAGGTGTGGATCAGGTGTGGGGCAGGTGTGGGGCAGGTGTTGATCAGGTGTGGATCAGGTGTGGATCAGGTGTGGGGCAGGTGTGGATCAGGTGTGGGGCAGGTGTTGGGCAGGTGTGGATCAGGTGTGGAGCAGGTGTGGGGCAGGTGTTGATCAGGTGTGGATCAGGTGTGGATCAGGTGTGGAGCAGGTGTGGGGCAGGTGTTGATCAGGTGTGGATCAGGTGTGGGGCAGGTGTTGGGCAGGTGTGGATCAGGTGTGGGGCAGGCGTGGGGCAGGTGTGGAGGAGGCGTGGGGCAGGTGTGGAGGAGGCGTGGGGCAGGTTTAGGGCAGGTGTTGGGCAGGTGTGGATCAGGTGTGGGGCAGGTGTGGATCAGGTGTGGATCAGGTGTGGATCAGGTGTGGGGCAGGTGTGGGGCAGGTGTGGATCAGGTGTGGGGCAGGTGTGGGGCAGGGGTGGATCAGGGGTGGGGCAGGTGTGTCAAACAGACTCTGGTTGTTAGCACTGTTTTCTCAGATCAGTGTAAAAGCTCCAGACGAACCTCAGTGACACAAACCTGCTCCGAGACCCGTTCAAACAGAGTCTGGGAGCACTTCCAACTGAACTCTGGGACGGTCCCATTAAAGAGTGAACCTCAGACGAGTCCAAACAGGAAGAGCTTCAAAAACCGGCGACAACAATATCATGCAACGTTTAGAAGAAGATAAATGCGATATTAAAAGGCCTTATTAGCATCTGGGCTAACAGCAGCATCAGTGTGTTTCTTAAAAAAGTCATGTTTTTGTGTTTGGTGCAGTTTAAATATCAGATGTGAACGCTCTGGAACAGGGCTTTTTACTGAAGGATCAAACTAAATGGATCGTTTTCTGTTTTGGTGTGAACTAAATGAAGCAGAAACAAGTGTGAGCTCACCTTTAAAGCACTGACGCCTGAAAACTCAGAACCTAAGACACAGAAGCAATGCACAGACGTGAATCATAAAGAGACTCTGGCCTAATGAAAAGCATCAGTCACTGAGAACCTGAACCAGTGAACTGGTTCTAATGTTAACAGCTGCTTCTGATTTACTGTAAACTGGACGATTACATCAGAAACGACAGAAGCATGATGTGAGCAGATGAATAACATAGAGCACATGTCACTCCTTAAACACTCGTATTCATTTGGATTTAAACCACGAGGGACTGACGAAGAGTGACGGTCCTGAGGATATCAGTCTTTTAAATGTATTTGTCATCAACGATACGTCGAGTTGAAGAGGGTAAAGATGTGTTGGATCGTTCGGTCGTCCTCTGAGGATCAGAAACATGAGTCAGCAATAAATCTCTCTGAATATTCACAGATCATAAACCGTCAGCTGGTCTCTGTCGATGGAGGACGACAGCTCCAGGTTCATGCTATAGTTTGTCCACAAAGAAATTCTTCCCAAAATATCTCCATCATCACCAATAATCTCATCAAAGATCACAGATTATTTTTTCTTTTTTTTTACATTGTTGGTAAATTACTGATTTTTAAATATTTCTTGGAGAATAATCTCAATTCTGTTTATTGTAACTTCCATATTAGTTCATATTTATGTGTCAGATATGTCAAAGTGTGATAAAAGTGCTTTTTTTATGATAAAGATAAGATGAACAAGCTTTATATGGGCTCTTTATTAAGTTATTAACAATGAATGTACAAGAGCTTCTAATGATAATAGTGGCCTCAGGTTTTAGATGGATTTGAACAAGCTTTGGTTGGATTTGAACAGGTTTAATTTGGATTTGAACAGGTTTTAGTTGGATTTGAACAGGTTTTAATTGGATTTGAACAGGTTTTAGATGGATTTGAACAGGTTTTAATTGGATTTGATCAGGTTTTAGTTGGATTTGAACAAGCTTTGGTTGGATTTGAACAGGTTTAATTTGGATTTGAACAGGTTTTAGTTGGATTTGAACAGGTTTTAATTGGATTTGAACAGGTTTTAGATGGATTTGAACAGGTTTTAATTGGATTTGAACAGGTTTTAGATGGATTTGAACAGGTTTGAGTTGGATTTGAACAGGTTTTGGTTGGATTTGAAAAGGTTTTACACTAATTTTAACAGGTTTTACATAGATTTACAAAGGTTTTAACTGGATCAGAACAGGTTTTGGATGGATGTTTGACTCATATTTCTTGTGTGACCCCGTCCGTCTCAGATTAAACGTCCTCCCACAGCTGTCCTCGTTCGGGACCTGCTCCTCGTCCCGTCGGAGGACTCCTGTTTTCTCCGGAGCAGGTGAAGCTGTGGCGTGAGTGTAACCGGAGCCCGAGGCAGAGACGATGTGGGTCGCTCTGATCAAACACCGAGCAGAGACGAGACACTTGTTCTGGACGTGATGGACACGAGCAGAAGACGTGTTTCGGCTGAAATAAGGGTCCATCCCTGTCGCAGAATCACTCTGGTTCACAACAGAGAATAATTGATGGTTTCAGCTGGATTAGAACAGGTTTTAGATGGATTTAAAAAGGTTTTTGATGGATTTAAAAAGGTTTTTGATGGATTTGAACAGGTTTTAGATGGATCTGAACAGGTTTTAGATGGATTTTGACAGATTTTAGATGGATTTGAACAGGTTTTAGATGGATCTGAACAGGTTTTAGATGGATTTGTATAGATTTTAGATGGACTTGAACAGGTTTTAGATGGACTTGAATAGGTTTTAGATGGACTTGAACAGGTTTTAGATGGACTTGAACAGGTTTTAGATGGACTTGAACAGGCTGACTGATTAATCATATAATACTGTGCTAAAACCGGTCTAAGTCTGGACTATCTCTGTCCCTGTGTACCAGACTCTAGTCCTGGTCTTGACTGGTCTGGGTCCTCTGAGTGCTGCTCAGTCCGGTCCTGACCCGGTCCTGACCCGGTCCAGACCCGGTCCTGACCCGGTCCTGACCCGGTCCAGACCCGGTTCAGACCTGGTCCAGAGCCGGTCCTAACCCTCTCGGATCAGTCCCATCTGGCCCTGCCCCAGCTGCTCCTGTTTAATCCTGTGGAGGAGGGAGAAAAGTGGGTCAGGACAAAACCAGGCCACGTCCAGATGAAGCGAGGCGGGACGTCCCATCTGCCCCGGCCCCGAGCCACAGACCAGGCCTCCACGCTTTTAATGAAACCCACCAAGAAACTGCCTCTGGACCAGACCGGGCTGAAGAGGAACATCACATGACTGGTCTGGTCTAGGTCTGGTCTAGGTCCGGTCTGGTCTGGTCTGGTCTGGTCTGGTCTGGTCTAGTCTGGTCTGGTCTAGGTCTGGTCTAGGTCTGGTCTAGTCTGGTCTGGTCTGGTCTAGGTCCGGTCTGGTCTGGTCTGGTCTGGTCCGGTCTGGTCCGGTCTAGTCCGGTCTGGTCTGGTCTGGTCTGGTCTAGTCTGGTCCGGTCCGGTCTGGTCTGGTCTGGTCCGGTCTGTTCTAGGTCTGGTCCGGTCTGGTCCGGTCTAGTCCGGTCTAGTCCGGTCCAGTCCGGTCTAGTCCAGTCCGGTCTAGTCCGGTCCGGTCTGGACCGGTCTAGTCCGGTCTAGTCCGGTCTGGTCCGGTTTAAGTTTGCCTCTGGAACTGTCAGTAATACTCAATATTTCTGAGGTGTTAAGGTGGAGTCTGAATAACCATCATTGTTTTAATAATATTTACAAATAACATAAAATATTATAATGAGGTAAAATATAAAACCCACTCCATTATTTCAAAAGCAAATAGAGCTATATTTATGTTTTTGTGTGTAATCTGTATATTTGAGGTTAATGTGGCTGTGATCTGAGATTAAGGATGTTTCTCCTGAAAGTCTGCTCCAAGAACTCAAATTGTTCCTCAGTGTTTGTTATGTTCAGTTTTTAAAGCAGACTATGGGACTTTCCCTGATGCTGCGTTCACTGTCGTCCTGATGATGCGTTTACTGTCGTCCCGACGCTGCGTTCACTGTCGTCCTGATGCTGCGTTCACTGTCGTCCTGTCTCCTGTAGATTCTTTTTCTGTGGTGAATGTGTCTCTGCAGAGGCTCATTTTACAGTTGAACTGGAGAAATACACTAATCAGACTGGAGCAGGACCTATAGAGACATACTATTATTAATATAGAATTAATACAGACATGATTTAAATCTCTATAAACTCTTTAATCTGTCGTAGAGCAGCAAGAAAAATAGAGACAAAGAAAACGTAAAAGAACATAATTTGTGTTTTATGTGTTTTTAAACCCGACTGATTCTGTTTCCCTCCGTTCTCTCTTCTTCATGGGTTTAATCGGTCGTGTATTTGGTCTGAACTGTCTTTAACTTTCTTTCAGTTTTGACAGTAATAAATATTGTACAGTTTCAACCTGCTCTCGTAGAAACTATAAAACCATACGGAAACGATGAGGAGAATGTTTTATCTTTGCAATGTTGTTTTTATTTTTCTGTTTCAGTCGTAAACTCTTTTCTGTCTCTTTGTGATTCTCTTTTTGAAACAGAAACTCTCTTTGATTCAACTGTGTTTTCTCAGGTGTCATCTCTCGCTGCTCCTACATCAAATACCACTATTCCTCGGCGACCATTCCCAAAAACCTGTCGTACAACATCACCAAGACGATAAGGCAGGACGAGTGGCACTCTCTGCGTAAGTCTGCTCCTCTTTTACCACTCATCCCCATCAAAACAGAGGTCAGAGGTCAGAGGTCGGGTTAATGTTGATGACAAAGAATTTTTCATCAACGACATATTTTTGTGTCTGAAAACAAAATGAAAACAAAATCAAAAGTAATTAATAAGAACGAAAACTGTGACTAAATGTATCAACACTTTTGAATAAAAACTAAAATAAACAGAGACTAAATGAAAAGGATGGAGTTGAGAAGAGATCAATCAGACTCAGGTTTTTGAGCGTCGCTGAAGTGATGTCAGACACAAACATTTGTTAGAGCCTCGGGAAGACGACAGGAGACCAAAAGAGAACCACTTTAAATAGAAACTATGTTAACACTTGGAACCTGAATACCAGCCGGAACAGGTTAGGACTAGTTTACTTTATTCAGAGACATTATTACTGAAGGAACACATTACTCTTTGTATTTTAAATCTATTGTAGATATAGTCGACTAAAACTAGACTAAAACTAATGAGGATTAGACTAAATTATGACTAAAACTAATTTCAAATTTGCTTGCAGTGTTAATTTTGCTTTGTCAGAATCAACCCTGGTCAGAGGTCAACAGAAGGAAACACTAAGGCCCAGATTTTCACATTTAAAACATAAAGTGACGTCCAAACGCCTCTAGCTCCAAAGAGTGGTCCCTGTCCCACAGTTTGAGAACCACTGGTCTCCTGCAGCAGAGACTGAAGACCTCAGAGAACAAACGTCAAAGAGATGGGTTTGATGTGCAGACACTAATAGAACACTGATGTCAGACCCAGACTCTAACGTACGGCTGTAATTTACATCACAACATGCAGTTCACTGAGGTTATATTATATTTTAGAGACATATTACTGGATGTTTGACTTGGACTAACAGCACCACCGTGAGTTATTTTACCCAGAGACTGAACGAGAAAAGGCCCAACAATAAAAGAATAAACCTCCGCTCTCACAGAGGTGACCTTGTGTCGGAACAAGACCGATGTGTTCTCTGAGCTCGGAGATGAAGATATGAAGAAACAGAAGCGGGTTTGTGTTTGTCCTCTGCTGCTTCAGGTTTATCTCTGCACATTTTCACTAAAGTTCTGCTATTACCTTCTGTTTTTTGTGGTTATTACACTCTAAGATCCTCACTGAGCAGAGTTTTGTCCAAATACAGTGTCACGGATCATTTCTTGTGCTTTGGATGAAAACAGTCTCAGTTTTTGAGTCTGGACCTGGACTCAGACTGGATTTGTGACTGGGATCTCTCACATTTTCTCACGAACCTACCCTCGGTCTCTTCAGTATCTTCCGTTTCCAGATAAACTGAGGACGACAGCCCGGTCTTGCCTTTAATAAAGAGCGTGTAATGCGGTTTGATCAGCTCTGACAGCTCTCGCCGCTCCGTTACAGAGATCTGAGAGAACTGCTTCAGATGAACATGATACTCATTTGTTTCTGTCGCTCAGAACGCCACGGCGACCTTCGCTCATTCACAACGGTTCAGCGTCAGCTCAGGAGCAGAGGGTCTGGATTCAGAGGCGTTCACACCGACGAAAGGATGAACATCTCCTCAAACAGGGCTGTAATAAACAACACTCTGTACAGAAGAAAGAATACAGAGTTACTGTCAGGAAGAAACGAGAACAAAAAGAACTGGGGCCTTTCCACAAACCAAACCAAAGTCTGTGAACTTACCTCTTCCCCTCAGTCCTGCCCTTGTTCCTTTATGATTATACCCCTCACTGCAGCTGTAGAAGCATGATGCATAATAAGATCTATAATAATACAAGGGCTATAAAATATATAACATAAACCTCGTGTTGTTCTGATGCTTTTATGAAGTATTTAAAGCTCTTATCGTGACATATTATTCCACTTCCTGTTGCACAAATTCCTTTAAAAGTGTAAAAACTGTAAAGCTTCTCCTTTATAGACGTTATATCCATTTTGACTGATTATATTTTTCTGTGAGGAGCTGGTGATGGTCCCATTCAATACAATATAAACATAAATAAACAAATGGATGTAAAAAATAAAAGGATTACAGCAGATTACAAACTGACTGAAGAGGAAATGGAACAGGACAGTATTTACAGGACATTTAGGGACAAACGAAGAAGAAACAAGGTGGAGCTGGACAATACACACCTGAAAAGAGACACTTGGATCTGTATCTAATTATACACTTTAGAATAGAGAAGGTTACACACAGTTTTAGTAAATCTGCCCCTTCCTTCTTCACAATCACAAATGAATGTCTCAGGAATAAATACGCAGCTTAGATCTGGCTCTGAGCTTTATTTGATTATTACAGTATTTTATTATTGTTTCAGGCTTGAGTTTGTCCTCTGCTTGGACTCAGGATGAAGCTGTTAGTTCAGATCCATCACAGACAATGGAATAACATAATCAAATTAAACATTTTAGTTTTTAAACTGGTGAATATAAGGCTTCCTTTTATAACGGCAGCACCAGACCGAGAATAATGGAGTCAAACTCAGGGTTACGTCCACATTTGAACCAGTTCCAACACAATTCATGCTGTAACTTATTAAAAAAACGCAGCATCATCGTGTCATAAACCACAAAGCAGTAGATTATTCAGGTTTGAGGGATTTCTGTGACTGACGGACTCTAATCCAGCAGCTGCTAAAGGTGGTGTAAGGAGCTAATTGTTGGAGGTACAGCTCCTCCTCCTCCTCCTCTTCCTCCTCCGTCGCTCTGAGGCTGCAGCTGGAGATTATTCAGAGCAGGATTAGATTCGGTGAAAAGCAGTGAGTCAGTGGCGTTTAAAGTGTGTCGTCACGTCGAGCGTCCACCTTCGCTCTCTCAGGAACAAACAGAACAAACGGACGGCTCGGGGTTTGGCTTTAAAAGAGTCTGAGGCAGAATAAAGAGAGCAGCTCCGTGAGGCTGTGATGAACTGTACAAGATCATCATGAAACATACATCTGTGTTTCCTGAGCTGCAGATGAGGGCGTTTCTGCCACTATTACATTTAACCTGTAAACATTCATCTAACATCTTATTTATTAAATGCATCTTGTTTAGGAAGAGCTTCTGATGATTGTTGAGCTTCATTTATTTCAATTATGTCTATTTTTTGTCATTTCCATCACATCTCAAGAACAATTAATCAATTTTAATTTATATTTTTTCATTTCCATAAAACAGTGTTGACAAAACCTGCAGAATATTCAAAACTACATTGTGCTATTATTTCTGATTTTAACTTCAAAATTAGGTTTGTGATGAAAATGACACAAAATATGAATTATTAGTAAAACAAACCAAATTAGAAGTGACCCTAATAAGATTTAATAAAAGAAAGGCAAAATATATTCAATAAAATGCATTTATTATTAAGAAATTAATATGAAATTCCTTCATGTCAAAACTCCTCCTGTATTAGCGCTGGTTATACACAAAATACACAAACATAAAACGCTAATTTCCGCATTTTTTTTTTACATTTTATGAAAATATAGAATGTTTTGGAAATGATTTTACCAATAGTTCCCTTGATTTTTCTGTTGCTGCTCTTTTTCCCAGAACTAGTTTAATACGTTCCTCTAGTTTGTCGAGAGGATGGGTCTGAACTCTTCACATTGAGCCGGTCTTTGACTTTCACTGGGCCCAGATTCATATTTGAACAGAACAGAATTATGATGAATGGTCCGACTAGACTTGAGCAGCTTTTAGACCAAATACTGTGTAACTCCAAAGAGTCTGAGACGTGACTTTAACAGACGAGATTATTTCAGGACATTTGGAGCAGATCCATCGCAGCCACGTTGCTTCACTCTGATATATTTTTGGTTTGCTAAGATCTGTTTATGTCAAAAGTTTAAATATTTGGCGTTTCTCTGACTCAGCTGGATTTTAGGACTCTTTTTTTCTCACTAAATGTTGCATTTCCGCTTTTTAAACCATGTCTAACGGTGGTTTTGGTCCTCACTAAACGTCCTGATGTAAACGGTGCAGACGTTAGCATCTGGAGAGGCTCTGAGTCTTATTAAGTAGAATGAATCCAGAAAAGGCCTGAGTGTGACAGAGGTCTGCGGCTCATTAGTCGCAGCGTCAGAGGAAATGGTTCAGGTTCAGTCGAGTGAGAGCCACAGTCTCAGTTATCTCTGCTGCTGCAAGAAAAGAGCAGCCGTCATTAGACAGACCGATCACAGATCTGTCTTTAACCTCCGCTCCAGGACTTTTTTTTGAATTTCACTTTGGCTGTGTGTGCATTTTAATATAGCACTGTGTCTGATATTTGTTCTTCTCGTTGTGAAAATGGTTTAAACCCAAGTAGTTTATTGTAAAATCAACCATTTGTGTAAAAACAGTCTTTCTGATCCATCTACTGTTTATTGTAAGGGATTGTAATAGATGAGAACCTCTATTCAGGAACAGAAAACCTTGGACAATCACATGCTCCAAAAAGGAGCGCTCCCATTGGTCGACACTTGTCACATGACGTTCCAGGAAGTTTAATAGCTGCAGATAAAGTGTATTTTCAGCTGAATATGTCTTTTAACAGAGAAACAGCTGAAAAAAGAAAAGCATCAACAGAGAAAAGGGAGGCAACGTAAAACACAGATAAATACTGTCAATTCAATCACGTAATGTTTAACGAGGAGGAGATAATTGTCGTCCTGACGCTGAAGTCACAGCTAAGCTAACGCTAAACTCTAAACTTCAGTTTGGTCAAATGGATTAGTATTTTGGAGGAAAAACTGGTCTGGTTTTATTTTTTAATAAAAGAGAAGCAGGAGAGGTCCCTAGACTGATTTTGGAGGAGAGTCTGAGACAGGGACAAGAAAAGAAAACCAGGTGGAGCTTAAATGTAATGTACCTTTAATGCCGACGCCGGTCTCCAGGACGGATCAAAGAATGTCACATGGTCTGCTTTTAAAAACTACAGAGGAAAAACAAAAGTTAGTGAACTAATTGAATACCTCAGCTACACATTCATTGGTTCAGTGATCAATAAGAAACGCGTTGACTTAAATAAATCTCAAAATGTTGTGTTAACATTCTAGTTCCTGCTGCTGAAGTGTTGTGGTGTGTTACTGAATCTTTTATCTGCTTCACTGAGACGTACAGCGGCTCTGGTTTTAGGTCTTAGGGTCACAAAAACACACATCGATTTCCTCTGAGATCCCAGTATCATTTACCTCAACATCCTCTGCTGTAGATTTGTCCCTGTTTCAGTCCGAAGCCACTAAAGTAGCCTCTCGTGTCGTGTAAATGTGTTCTGTTCGTGTTTGCTCGTGTGCAGTGAGAATATAATCCACTCTCTGCAGTTCTATATTTATCCGGGCTCATAATCCTTCGCTGCTCGTGAGTTCTCCTTCTACACTTCTGTTTTTATAGCTTTATTCAGTCGAGGGAAATAACCCACGACCGTGACTGTAACACTGAGCGTCCTGAGTTCTCATCTTAAAACCTGCTCAAAGGGAAGAAGGTAGTTGGAGTCTGGTGTCTCACGATCCAACTGTGTTCAATTAATCCAAAAGTCTTCAATTAAAAGTCTATTACCTGATTTTTTTACTGTTTCATTTAGTTTTCAGTGTAATCTCCTAAAGTTTATTGTAACAGGAATCATCTGAAAAAATGAGACCTTAAGACGTGATCTAGTCTTTATGATGAAGGATTTTAATAGATGAGAATGATCAGTCCACAGCAGGATTTTGTCCAATCACAGCTCACTTCAGGTAAAAAGGAGCGCTCCCATTGGTCGACACTGATGTCAACAACGAAGGAACAAGGAAATAAACCAAGGAAATGGGTTATTCTGTTGGAAATACGTCTTATTTTACAGAGAAACAGCTAAAAAAAGATAAAATAGAGAAACAGCTCAAAAAAGATAAAGTTTCAGGTCAACTCTAAACTTCAAATTAGTGTCAGGGAATAAAAAAAAGTGATAAAAATAAGAAAATAAGAAAATTTCACCAAAAATACACAACCTGGATAATTGTATTCCACTTGAATGAACACAGCTAAAGTTATACAAAAATAAAATAAAAAAACACAAAAAAGAGCAGAATTCAGGCCCAAATCCAGACGGAAGCGAAACAATTCATTGGCTCTCCTCAAAACTGATCAGATAAACCTTCATTATTCAAAGGTAAAAGATGTTAGCATCAGGGGTTAGCTGTGTCTGTTCCGGAAGCTGCTCAGCTCTTTCATTTCTCTCTCGCAACAAAAGGACGACTGAAGGATTAGTGCCACAGTGGTGTTAAAAATAAACCGCAGTTCTCTCTAAATCCGTCAAACCTGCTCCGGTCTCGTCTGAAAACAGAGCCTCACCCTGAAACTGAACTCTTTTACCTTTACCTCCCCAGTGTTTCCTTTAGTTTTGAAAAAGGAGTTGGCAGCTCGCAGCTAACGTTAATCCTGTTGGTCACATCACAGCTCCGTCTGCAGCAGCTCAGTCTTTAAGTCATTTACTCAAACAGAAGAAGCAGGGCGAGGTTTACAGCTGCCACAGAGGATTTCACACTGGGCCTTTTCCTCGGGTTTACTGTCGGTAGATGAAACTTGAGCGCTGATACTGTATGTGCTTCAAGTTTGTTAGGTAACACTCTTTAAGGAACCGTTTTAAGGACAGTTTATCTGCAAAGAAAGACGAAAAGGAAAAATAACAGGAGCCCAGTCTTCTTCTTTCAATATAAAAATAATTTGTGTTTAAAAAAGTGAGTAAAGCTGAAAATCCTTAAATAATCCTTAAATGATATATTTTATTTTCATTCACACAAAAGCACTGCACATTCTGTTCAAAATATGAACAAAAATAATGATCAATTTTGTTATTTCTTTACAGAAAGTGAAGAAAAAGTGAATATTTTGTTTTGTTTGTTTTTCTTTACAAACATTTTCTGAATAAAGTGAAAAATGCTTCAGGTTAATCTTTCCTCTGAATCATTAAATTAATAAATATGAACATTTACTATGTTGCAGTGGCATATAATACTTTATATTTAAAACATTATGTTACAGAAAAATCTTGTTGAAAATGTGTGACTTAAATTTAGTTTATATGCAATGTACATATTAGTCTCTGTATTACATTCTGTGATGTAATCTGCATGTTTTTTTTGGCTTAAATTATGTTTTTAAATGTGTTCCCTGAACATTGGGATTCATTATTTGCTGTGTTTGCTGTACACAACATCATTTTCAGTATTACACCTGCTCATAGCTCTGTTTTGTTTTGTGTTTGGTTTTCACAAAATTAAATGACAGTGATCATCTTTATTTCATATTTACCAGTGAAAACAATTATCGGTTGTTTTTATGTATTTTCAGATTCCTAAAACATGCATAGTTCAAGATACGGTCCTAAAAATTATCCTCAAGAACACGACAAAAGAGGAAGAGTTCAAAATACCTTCAATAGTATTTGTTGTTTTTGTGAAAGAAAGTCTTGTGTTCTTTAAACGCTCGATGGACATTTGATACGAAACAAATTCCATATGGATCAAGGTTTATCTAAATTTTCTTTTTTTGATTTGTCCAATAAACAGCTCTGTCTATTATTTCACATGTCTGGCATTTTAGGGTTAACCTGATTTTCGATGAGCCTGTGTTTTACAAAGTGTCATAAACTAAACCCTCAGTGTTTCTTATCTCCCGTCCACACCGTCCGAGTCTCACTTTGTGCAGTGTTTTTAATTCCCTCTGGTCCTAAAGCTGTAAATCTCACTCGAGGAGCCGTCCTCAGTATCTCTCTGAGGCAGCTCCTCGTTCTACGTCCCTCTCTTTAAAAACCTGGCATCTTTCCCGTTAAAAGCTTAAGGGAATCTTTCAGAAATAAAAACTGCTGAGTCGTGGATGGACTTCTCCGGCTGCAGCAGGTTTTAACAATGACAGAAAAAGCGGAG
The DNA here is from genome assembly GCA_036850595.1 of Rhyacichthys aspro. Classification (NCBI taxonomy): domain Eukaryota; kingdom Metazoa; phylum Chordata; class Actinopteri; order Gobiiformes; family Rhyacichthyidae; genus Rhyacichthys; species Rhyacichthys aspro. The sequence goes on from CM072159.1 coordinate 34,269,981, forward strand.
CCCTCTCTGAACGTCTCCTGCTGCACGCCGTTCGCTAATGCATCAAAATAAACGTGTTAGAGCTCGTGAACTTGCTATGTTGCTATGCTAATGTTATGCTAATGATATGTTAATGAGGAGCGAGTGGCAGCTGAGATGAATCACACTCTGTTGGAGAACGCTTTCTGAATCCCACGTTGACCCCAGAAATGATCCTTTTGTAGAAAACGATCATGAACGAGGTCGACTGACGCCATTGGGGCCTTTACTTCCTCGTTGACATCAGCGTCGACCAATGGGAGAGCAAAACTCTGGACTGAACTCCTTTAGACGTTGGACCCATTCATCCCATTAACTCGTGGTCATTTATTATCTTCCTGTTGTTTTAACTCATGTTTTTATTCAATTTGTGCTTAAGTTATTTATTAATTTTCTGTTATATGTCTTCCACAGTTTTATTGCATTGTGTTTTTATCTCTTTTATTGATTAATTATCCGGTGCTTTATAAATAAAGCTAATATGGTCCTGAACAAATATCTGCAAATGTGATGTTTCTATAAATCATTTTGGGAAAAATGGGAATCAAATCTGTCCCAAACACAGATAAAAGCTGTCCCTAATATAATCTGAACAGTCTGCTGTTTCCATGGAGACTGAGACTGACAGCTGAGACGTAAACGCTCTAAACTCTGTCAGATCACAGTTTTCTGTCAGAGCTGCTGACGGAGCAGGAACTGACCCCAGACCAGTTCAAGGAGCCCCCAGTGACCCCTCGGTGACCCCTCGGTGACCCCTCGTCCCTCTGAACCCGTCCTGACTCAGAGGTTTCTCTGCTGATGCCACTCACTGAACATTCACAGATTTATGGAAACAGATATTTTATCCATATTTCTGTCCACATCAGTGTTAATGTTGACAGCAAATTTTAAAACTAAATCTAGTAAGAATTTAGTCGACTATATCTACAATAGATTTAGTCTAAAATATAAAGAGTAATGTATTTCTTCAGTAATAATGTCTCTAATGAAAGTAAACTAGTCCTAACCTAAAACCAACCAAAAACCCATCCTTGTCTAACTCTGGTAACAGTGTGTTCTCTCTGGGTTCCTCCCTCTGTCCAAACACATACATGTATAGGTCAATAGGTGACTCTAAAGTACTCTCTAAGTGTTAACCCTGCGACTAACTGTCCATTGTCCAGACTGAACCCCGCCAAGGCCTAGAGCTGCTGGGATAGTCTCCGGCCCGAGAGCCCAACGGGATTAAACTGTAGAAAATGAATGAACTGTTTGGTTTTGGGGGTATTTTTATTTTGGGACGTGTTTGATTTACTGAACGTTCGTCAGTCAAACACAAACCATAGACGTGTTCTTTTATAAAATCCTATTTCGTGCTGGGCCCTCGGTTCAGAAATCGGATGTAATTAAAGGAGGAATTTCTGCTCGGAGCTGAACAATGGAGACCATTACTGGAGACAAAAGACGTCTCCTGCAGCAGAGTCTGAGTCAGTGACGTCAGGAATCACACAGAAAGAGTTCAAATCCATCTAAAACCTGTTCAAACCCATCTAGAACCTGTTCAGATCCATCTAAAACCTGTTCAGATCCATCTAAAACCTGTTCAAACCCATCTAGAACCTGTTCAGATCCATCTAAAACCTGTTCAAACCCATCTAAAACCTGTTCAGATCCATCTAAAACCTGTTCAAATCCAACTCAAACTTTTCCAAAGCGAGTGTTGATGACGTGAGGTTGTTGTCCTCTAATTGTCTGGTCTGTCTCTCGTCTCTCAGATTTGCGGCGGATGACGGCGGGCTTCATGGGGATGGCCGTAGCCATTATTCTGTTCGGATGGATCATCGGAGCGCTGGGCTGCTGCTGGGACCGAGGACTCATGCAGTACGTGGCCGGACTCCTGTTTCTCATGGGAGGTCAGTCTCAGTCGCACCGGTGCACCAACTCGGTCACTACACCCGTCCTGCTCTGGTTTTGTTGATATAATACATGGAATAACCATTGTTTTAAACTGAAAACATATTTTAAACATGTTATTTTATTCATCTCCCGTGGGTTTGTGAAACACATTAAGAAAAAAAATCTGATCGACATTAGCTTTTATTTAGTGTTTACCAGCATCATTGATAAAAACAGAACTAGTGGGCTGTAAATCAGACAATCACGCCAAACAATGTCTTTAAAAAAGAACATGAGGCTAAACATGAAGCTAATGAGGCTAATGTCTTTGACTCTGGAGATTGATAATTGCAAGATAATTGCAGCTGACTAAAACCTGCTTAAATCCATCTAAAACATGTTCAAATCCATGTAAAACCTGCTTAAATCCATCTAAAACATGTTCAAATCCATCTAAAACCTGCTTAAATCCATCTAAAACATATTCAAATCCAACTAAAACCTGTTCAAATCCAACTAAAAGCTGTTCAAATCTATCTAAAACCTGTTCAAATCCAACTAAAACCGTTTCAAAGATATTTAACGTGTTTTAATCAAGAATTAGCCTAAAGAGCTAAACTGTGGCCACGAAGATCACAGTAAAACTTTTTTTCGCTGAAGTGTTCGGACTGTCACGTCGGGTTGAGGAGAGTTCTGAAGCTGTAGGAGTTCCTCAAATGTTGGACTGAGAGCAGCACAGAGTCAACCAATGAGAATAATAATGGAAGAGCTGTGTTTTTAATGGAGCTCACCTGCCTTAGCTTATGATGCATTCATGTTCTCTTCGGGAAGGACAGTTGTCATGTTCACTGTGATCATGACTCTGTTAATATTCATAAATTAATCAATAAACAGTAAATTAACCAATTTTTTTTTAGCATTAACGTTATGAACGAATCAGGTTTAGCATTGGCTCTGTTTCTCTGAATGCTCTTAAATCCCACACCACATGAATGCAACATTAGTCGAGGATAAACTTGGGAGAAATCAGTCTTTCACCGTGTTTTTTTTGGTAAATGAATCACCAAAATACGACAGAAGTTTGGTTTTGAAGAGAAAATGTTGTGCACAGTTAAACATGTTCATATTTATTGTCTCTGTTCCATTTCCTTCGGTTCGTTCCTTTCAGTCTCAGTCGAGTCCCAGCCCGGCTCGCCCGGTTTGTCGCTGCAGCTGAGGCTCTGCAGAATAAAAAACTGTTCACTCCATCAGCGTCGGATTAGTGCTGCGGCCCACACTCCAACACCGACAGACAATTAAAAAGTCAATTATGTTGCAGTGTAATAAAAGCCCGCTCACGCAGCAGCAGCAGCAGCTCGGGGTCGACGGCTCCGAAACAGAACCAAACACAGACAAATACTAAACAAATATACAGTGTGTGTCTGTGTGGTTCCTCAGATATGTTAATAACCCAATTTGAAAAAGCTAAAAGGCCTTTTTCAGTGTTTTAATGGGACTCGTGCTCATGGTGTAGTGTTGTTATGAGGTATGTTCTGACTGTTGACTCCTGGGAGGATGAAAATATGAATGAAATGCAGTTAAAGTCCCATATGAGTAAAAAAAAAAACATAATATCTCTGAGTTATGCACATTTATTTAATCAAGGGGTCCATTACAGAACTGAAGCTCCAGTCCCTGATTTATTAACAACAGCAGCAGTAACCTTTCCTGCTTCTTTTATTTAAAAAGAAAGATCAAACTGGACCAAATTTTCTTCACAAAATACTAATACTTTACAATAAATGGAAGTTTAGAGTTTACCTGGAACTTTTATCTTTGTAGTTCATTGTTGTAGACTGTAGTGATCCTGTAATTATCTCTGTCTCATTAAACACTGAAGCATCACCAACATTTATCCATGTTTCATTTGCTCCTGTTTCTCTATTTTTATCTTTTTTGAGCTGTTTCTCTGTAAAATAAGACATATTTCCAACAGAATAACCCATTTCCTTGGTTTATTTCCTTGTTCCTTCGTTGTTGACATCAGTGTCGACCAATGGGAGCGCTCCTTTTTACCTGAAGTGAGCTGTGATTGGACAAAATCCTGCTGTGGACTGATCATTCTCATCTATTAAAATCCTTCATTATAAAGACTAGATCACGTCTTAAGGTCTCATTTTTTCAGATGATTCCTGTTACAATAAACTTTAGGAGATTACACTGAAAAAATAAATGAAACAGTTAAAAAATCAGGTTCCATGAGCCCCTCGACTTTGGATCGACCTGAGGAGATGAGGCAGAATCAGAATCATCTTAAATCACTGCTTAAAACCCATTTTTATAGATTTACTTCTATTATGTAATGGACTTTTAAACAGACAGGACTAGTGCTGGCGTCCCATCAGGAGCTGTCCTCTACTCTGTTGGATAGTCTTGAATACGCTCGGGTCTGTCTCTAACCTCATTCACCTGTTGTGTCTCCTCAGGTACGTTCTGCATCATCTCTCTCTGCACCTGTGTGGCGGGCATTAACTTCGAGCTGTCCCGTTTCCCCCGGTACCTCTACAGCCTCCCGGACGACATCGGTCACGGATACGGCTGGTCCATGTTCTGCGCCTGGGGCGGACTCGGCCTCACGCTCATCTCCGGGTTCTTCTGCACCCTGGCCCCGTCCGTCCAGCCCATTCCCCGCTCCACCTGCCCCAAGTCCCGACAGGAGAACGGGACGGTCTGCTAAAGTCCAGACCCCAGCCCACGACCAGACCATAGACTCAAGATAAACTCAGATAGACTCAAGATAAACTCAGATAGACTCAAGATAAACTCAGTTAAACTCAGATAAACTCAGATAAACTGATAACTGAAGTGTTTCTTGTCCATTCGCTCTGATCACGGATGCATCAGAAGAACTGGACTCTTCCCCGAAAAGAATTAAAGTTCATTAAAAAGTAACGAGGTGTTTCATAAGAAAAGACTGCAACGTTAAGTGCGTTTGGTTTGAGTCAGTCGGAGACAAACGCAGTGACATGAGCCGTGTCCAGAAAGAAGCTAAAGCTCTGTGGGTTTTTGTGTCATTAAAAACATGCCAAAATGTCTTTAAAATGAAGTTTTGTTTACAGTGAAATATCCTGAAATATAAGGTTTACAACGTCTTTTATTGTCATTTTGTCTCAAAGAGTTAATCCAGCAGCGAACAGTCTCAGTCTCTGAGAAGAAACTGTGTTATCTGTGTTGTTCTGGCGTTGAGGCTGCAGAAGATTGCAGCAGATTTAAAGGCAAACTGTGACTAACTTTTTAAATCTAGAAACAGTTGGAGCAGTTCCTCTGTTGCTGCAGCCTTTTATTAAAATCTAACGATATTAACTCTTTCAAGTTTATCTTAAAAAGAGAATGAGCTGCAATCATCAAATGAAACATGTTGATGTCAGCTCAGTTCTATTAGTCTCATTCTATATTGTTTGATTTGATCAGTTTCTTTTGCAGCGTAAACGTGTTTACAAAGACATTACAGCTTTATTTAAATGATAAACTTTGTCCAAGTGGTGTTGCCGTACAATACTCGGACTCTGTCTTGTGCAAAAGGATCTGAGCAAGTGTTTGAACAGAATTCAGACACAAATCAGGGAATAACAGAGACTATCCAAGCAGCAAATTTAGAAGAAAAACATATTTCTGAAGCAGTAGACTTATTTTAGTTTATTTAGTGCAAATACGACCCTCTATTTGAGCTTCACTCACGTAGTTTCTTGAAATAAATCCTCCTCTCGGTGAAGTACACTGGAGTGTTGTGTCCAGCAGAGGGCGCTGTGTCAGTGAGACAGGCCTGATTCTGCTGATCTCAGTCTAAGAACCATCAAGAGAGAGAAGAGAGGTTTTGGGGCTAAAAGCTACACACCTTTCTGTGTGTCTCTAATAAAAGGATGAGAGTCAGTGAGAGTTGAGGCCAGGAAGCTTCAGAAAGTCGAGGTGTTGTTTTTCCTCTGGTACGATTTCACTGTGAATTAAACTGGAAAACAAAACAATAAATGTCACAAAATCAGATATTTTAGCAGCAACAGTAACATCAAAGCCTGAAGGATGAACAATGAAGCCATGATCTTTTTTCTTTAGTCAAATATCTTGTAAAGTCTGCTCTGTGGGCGTCTTCAGTGAAAGATATAAACTAGAAATAAACCGGGCCACTTTCAAAACCCGTTCGAACCGTGATCGTCCAGTTCTTCTGATGCATCAGAGTCTCTCGATCAAACAGTTCTTCATCTGTGTGTGTTTCTCCAAAAAAATGGTGTCTCTAATCTTTAAAAAAAGAGAAAAAACTAACTTCAAGAATATTATCAGAAATATGAAGTCGTGTTGTTTTGTCGTCGTTGAGCCGAGGCTTGACCAGAAAAGATTTATGAAGAAATAATAAAAGGACTATTTTGGATGAAGAGACTTTAACAGACTTTGAGGATGGATTATCGGGTTTTGTTCTTGACACAGTTTTGTGGAATAATGGGAAATATTGGACAAAGGGCCTGGATTTTAAGGATGAGCCTGGGATTTCCTGTGAACAGCCGATAAAAGCGCAGATGTTTCCAGGACGAGCCCCGTGTGGTGGGTTTTGTCGGGACAGCGGCCTCTGAGCGTCCCCAGCGTCAAACACACTGAGACGCTCCTGTTGTACATCTGTGTACAGAATATTCAGATGTTCATTCATCTGTGAGCATCTCAAACAACGCCATCAGACTTTTCTACATTCCTCCACTGTTTTCATTTTTGTAGAGCCGTACATTTGTGACTGAGGCTGCGTCCACACTAAAGGGTTTAAGGGTAAAAGGTTAGTTTCAGGATATATTCTCTCTCAAAGAGAAGTGGAGGCAGAGGCCGGACGATGAGGAGACGAGTGTAGTATTCAGGTTCAATCGTTCTGCGTTCACATGAATTATAAAGCAATCATTCCAGGACTTTTATAGAACTTTATTCAGCAATTATTCAGTATAATTTATGACAGACTTACTCAAACAAAATGCTGGGTTAAAAATACATTTTGACCCAACTAAATGTTTTTGTTTTTGTTTTGTTTTTTTAAATGGGTTAATTCAACCACATAAATGGGTTAATGCTCTATTTAAACTCAAATGTTGCTTTAAATGTTAAAATCATACATAGAATATAATGTATTAAAGAGAAAAAAGCACATTGCTTTAACTAATTATAAGAAAAATAGTCTCTGATCGTCTCAGGACGGAGTTACGACCCAACAAACCCAGCATTTTTAGAGCATTTTAACAGATTAAACAAAGAGAAGTGAACAGATTGAGCTAGTTAAGCTCGTTGGGAACATTAGCTCAGTGCTAGCATTGAGACGCTAACAGATGATAGCATTGCTACATTATTGTTATTTGACTTTTTTTTTTTTGGCCTTTTGCCTTGATTTGATAGAAACAGGAAACAGGCCGTGAGAGAGAGGGGCATGACCTGAGCCGGAATCGAACCCGGGTCGCTCAAGTATACTTCTATTTTTGCTCACAGGTCTTTAGGCTGCAGTGTGACAAACTACAGCAGCCTCAGAGGGTCAAATCTCACATGCTAAAATCCCATTAGATTTAAAATCATTTTGATGGATTTCCAGAAAACTGCTGTATACATTTACATTTTAGTAATAAACAGGAAGGACAGGTTAGGAGAGAAGACTAAAAATAATAAATACAGTAAAACATAAGTCCCTAAAGTCCCCTCTAACATTAGCTCATTTTTGTGTTTTTTTAATTGTATTTTGCATAACTTTGACTGTGTTGATGCAAAAAGCTTCTTAAATCTTTTAAACTAAATATCTCCACCCATGTCCCTTGGCCAAGTTTTGGTGCCATTGACTCCCATTTAAAATACATTTTTCAATAATGCAGTGTGATTTATACTTTTAATTAATTCTTTTTCAATTCTCTGATGTTAAAATCCCTTAAAGTTTCCATGGCAACCATTAAAAACTTTTTGTGGAACCAAGAAACAGTATATTTACAAATGATTTTGCACAAAAAAAAAAATGTTTTTGACACTCACAGATTCAGATAACCTCCAAAAATCCAAAATGAATAACAAACAAATAGAATCTAAAACTCTCAAATTGATGACAACAAAGAAAAATGTATTAACAGCAGAAACTGAAAAGTGTTTTATCAAAAACTGATGGAGCTTAATATTATACAGAGATTCAGAATAAACTGTATTTAATATCACAGAAAAATTAATGAATATAAATAATACTGTCTGATATATTTACACAAATCCCATGTTATCTTTGTGATGGATTAACCTCATGAACATAAAAATTACATCTTTCCTGTGAAGCCAGAATAACATGTGATTTTTATATATATTTTTTGGGTCAGATTCCATTCCAACGTCATGTGATATTTGCAGCAGAATGACGCATTTAAAATGACCGCATTAGTGTGGACGGAGCCTGAGTGAACATCTGATAAATCTTGTGTTTGTTTTTTTCATTGTAGACATAGATTTAACTGTGAGTGTGAGAGGTTGTGTGAAGTCTCTGTAGAAAACAAAAAAATATTGATTAATATAAAAACGAGCTCCTGCAGTGTCGGGGTTTAGTGTGGACGGAGAAGTGAAAATGAACCGCTCTGAGTGAAAAACTGTATTTGGACCTTGATGTAAAAGCTCAGTATTAAAAAAATGATGATCCAGATTCATGTGGACGAGGTTTGAGTCGGTTCTTTGTGCGCACAGCTGTATTTTTACTTTTCACTTTGTTATTTATTCGAGTCAAGAGCCACAGAAAAGTTTTAAAAAGAGGCAAGACCAGGTTTGAACAGTTTTATCTGATCACATGTGCATCAAAAGGGTCGAGTTATGTCACTTTTTGTGTGAAGCTAAACTCTAGTCTCTGAAAAAAAGAGAGAATACGACAAATACATCCTTTTTTGACAGATTTTTTTGTTGCAGTACCTCGAGTGGCCACTAATCAAAATGGCGGCAGTAGAGAAGGGGGCAGGGCTTATCCAGATCTTCTAATACATCCATGAGAAAAACTGGAGACATGGATGTATAATCCTCTCTCCTCTTTCCTCCAAATTTTGAATAATGTCTCAGCTAAAAAATAACTTTTATTCTTTATTCAGTCTCTCCTTCGTTCTCATTGGTCAGAACTGATCACATGGAACCTGAACAATAGTTTATTGTAAAATAAAACAGTCTTTTGATCCATCTACTGTTTATTCTGGGATTGTAATAGATGAGAACCTCTATTCAGGAACAGAAAACCTTGGACAATCACATGCTCCAAAAAGGAGTGCTCCCATTGGTCGACACTTGTCACATGACGTTCCAGGAAGTTTAATAGCTGCAGATAAAGTGTATTTTCAGCTGAATATGTCTTTTAACAGAGAAACAGCTGAAAAAAGAAAAGCATCAACAGAGAAAAGGGAGGCAACGTAAAACACAGATAAATACTGTCAATTCAATCACGTAATGTTTAACGAGGAGGAGATAATTGTCGTCCTGACGCTGAAGTCACAGCTAAGCTAACGCTAAACTCTAAACTTCAGTTTGGTCAAATGGATTAGTATTTTGGAGGAAAAACTGGTCTGGTTTTATTTTTTAATAAAAGAGAAGCAGGAGAGGTCTCTAGACTGATTTTGGAGGAGAGTCTGAGACAGGGACAAAAAAAGAAAATCAGGGACTGGAACTTTAAAATCCAATGACCTCTATATCTTTCATAAAATATAAATAAACAATCTTCGTTATTAATGGGACAATACTGGTCTGTTTACAAGAAACTCTAAGAATCTTCTGCACCTTTTTGAAGTTATTAATCTATTTGTTTCAAAGTTATGGTAGTTTTTACCACCTTCTGTAATTATACAACTGAATTTTACTGAAGATTT